>CAEFZY010068805.1:0-12823 GCA_903066815.1 Brachyrhaphis roseni
TATATGTATATATTTATATATATATAAATATATTATTCTGTAAATATGTTCTTCCCATAACTCCTCAAGTGGTATAATTCTAGCTTCACCCAGTTCAAATATTGTAAAAAAAAAAAAAATCTCCAACTAAGCACTTGATGTCCAATTATTAATTAATCAATCCAAAAAATAACCAACAGATCAGCATCATCACTGCACTGATGGTAAGTCAAGTACAAAGGACTGAGCTTTTCATATGTTGACATTACAAGTATTTTCTTTTAGATGCAGATTAATCCTTTGCTGAGTAAAGGAATATTTTAGTGTTGTGTTTGACAGCAAAATGTTTTGTTATTTAAATAAGGAATTCAATTATCTGTTTATTTACATATTTTATGTATTTACAGTATTGTATAAAGAAGGCCGTAGTGAAACATTTGAGGTATGTGGCAATTTTTTTTTATCTGATTAACTGATTGTCAAATTAATCAATTAATTGTTAGAATAATTGATGTAAAAATTGATTACTAAAATAGTTGCAGCCTTACGTTGTGTTTGGAAATCATATGCAATTCCAACAAGATATCAAAATATAAAGAACTAAAATACTTGTAGAAGTTACAATATGTTTAATCTGAAATCCTCCTTTCTTCAGTAGGAAAATAACAAAAAATAAATAAAATGAAGTCTGTTTGAAGCATAAATTAACAAGAATGATAACTCTTCCCTCCACTCCAACTGAGCGCAACGGGAGCTCCAGTATCTGCTCCGTCCAAACGCCCTCCCCGGCCCCCCCAAAAAAACACAGCTTAATCACATCTTATTTTCTGCTGAATTGTTGGTTGAGTCAAAGGCGCGCTACGATGATGCTCTCAGTCTGCTAATGAGTACCAAGTGGCCACGGCAAGTTTAAGGTTACATGCTGCTGGTTTGACTTCTACACTTGCAGCTTGTTCACACACTCCCAAGTATCAATAATCTAAAATTAAAAAATAATAAACAAAACATCTTTTTTGCTCCTCCAGCTTACCCCTCTATGATGTCGGCGATGGCACAAGCAAACATCTGCAGGCCCTCCGGAAGCTGCAAAGCGACTGAAACGAAAAAAAGATGACAGAGGTTGCATACTCGTGTTCTGGCAATGGGGGACGTGTTATTGCAAACCTCGTGGACGACACAGTTGTGCTGGTTCACAACGCTGATAGCAAACGGTGGCATTTCAGAGAAATATTAATTCTGCTGCTGCCGGTCGGGTTTTAGCGGGTGACGGGCTGCTGGAGAGTCCAAAACGATTACAGCAGCTTCCATCTCTGCGGCTCACAACTCGCCACTAGCGTCATGCGTAGCGCTGAGTCATTCTGCCCTTAAAGTCAGGCAACCAATTAACTTTCACTTGGCCCTCTGATCCCAACAATAAGAGGTCAGTTGATTTACTGACACATGAGACGAGAAACCCGAAAGAAAAATCTAATTTTAGGGCTTTGCTAAGCAGTTTGTGTCTCTTCTCAGACTCGGAGACAGGCATGCTTTAGTTCTTTTTTTTTTTTTTTCATTTTAATAAACACAAGCAGAAGTGCCCGGAAGCACAGTTTGCCTATCATCTCTACTGCACCATGCCTGCAATCAGGGAGCCCCTTTCCTTTATGCATATTCCTTCAAAGACAAATGACTGCTACTAATGTAAACACACAAACCGGCTTTGAATGAAAAATTCTCCTCCTCCTCAGAAAAAAAAAACATATTAAAGAAAAAAAAAACGAACTGGATAAAGATATTTCACATGTTTTCTATCAAAACCTCAGTAATAAGAAGTGAGTCGGCTCGGCGCACACAAGGGATCTGAACTACATTCGCTGGATAACATGTGGGAGCTTTGGCAAAGAAAACTTCTTAAGAAAGAGAAATGAGGAAAATGTAAAAGGCAGCCGGTTCATCTGAAAACATCTAGTTGATGATAACCTGTGCAAACTGAGTACTTACAGCATTAATTATTTTTCTCTTTGGAAACGAACAGTTGTATTTTGTCACTTAATCAGATTAACTAGTGTAATCTATTAGAGATGCAAGTTATCGATAAGTGAAAGGATAGATCTTATTGATCAATTAATTAATTACCAAGCAGGCACTTTGACACAAAACTGAGTTTCTCTCGTATCAAGAGGGTCGACCGTCTTTCCACAACATGATGCACTAAATTTTTAATTATGCTGAATTTTTTAAAAAGCACATATTTTAACAATTTTGTGTGAGCTGTGTCAAATACTGACTGAATAAACAGATAACTGTGATTTTCTCACAATATTAAACTAAAGACATATTTATAAAATATGACAAAACAGGGATCTGTTAGATTGCAGAATCAAAAATAAGATGAAAAGAGTAAAATATGTGAAACACTAAATGAACAGAAATATGTTCATACAAAGTGCGGCCAGTGTATGGCAAGCCTTTTCAACATAAAATCAGTTCATCCTGACTAGCCGTAATTACATTCTAGATAGCTAAAAATGGATATACATTTTGTCTATGCTAAAAGGTAATTTAAGATGTCTTCAGTTTTGACGAGTCAAAATTCATTTCAAAATATTTCAAATGACGTCACTAGATCTGTCATTTGACGGGTCGCACATCTGTAATTGCAATTTAAGGTCTTTCAAACGTAATTATGACTGGTCAAAATTACATTTTTAGATACCAAAAATTAAGAATTAGACTCTGTGCAAAAAGTACAGCCAAAATAAAAAGTGATATGTGATTGTTATAATGTGCTCAAACTAATATTTTACACTAAGTAAACCAGATTACTTAGTTTTGTTTAAGATGAACTTATTTACTTTCTAACACAATGCTAACATCACATTAAAAGTCCTGTTGAATCAGTCAATCACTGATGAAAACCAGCTAATTTCTCTTTTAGGGCTCTGACCTGGGATCAGTGCAATTTAATTTATGGGAATGTCAAAGGATCAAACAGGATCAAAAAGGTCTGTTTTTGATTTTCTTTGAATGCAGCCATTCAGGGTTTGAATAGCATTATGTTGATATTCTTCACGTCATTCAAGATTAACTGATGCTTAAAAAGAAATTACACTTTTAAAATAACAGCAGCTGGATGTAATCAGGAAATAAAAATAAAAGAAAAAAGTTTAGGTTGTAATCAAAATGCTAACATAGTAGTTTACCTCTAATTACATTAACAAGTTAGACCATCATCTTTAAATAAAAACATTTTCCTCTAAAATTTCCATCATTACAGCAGTGTAAACGTCTTGACAAATGAATTTAAATTTTTTTTTTCCATAAACGAATAGCATTTTGAAAATGAATCCAAGAACAATTTAGCTACATATAGTGATATTAATAATTTTGTGTCTCCATTAATTAAACACGGTAACATCTTGTTCTCAGTGACTGCAAACACACTGATGGAGCCATTTGTAATCCTCAGAGGAAGAAAAGGCGAAAAGTCAGATGTGCATTATGGGGTGATGAGAAGGTGAATGTGCCACAAAGTGAAGAGAAGGAATGTGGTGCTAATGAATGTAATGCAGTTCGTGAATATTTGCTAAAAACAAAAAAGGATCTGCTTTCCAGACATTTTTTCAACTTGACAAAATAATAGAAAAGGTAGATTATTTCACCAGTTGTGGGAGCTTTGAATAACTTCCTCATGCTTGAAGTGAAAGATGGTTATCGCAGAGTTGCAAGTGACGTGCTTCTTATTGCTTTCAAAAATGACCTACATTATGAAAACAAAAACGTAAATTTGACTATTTTCAATCAAATTGGGTTGATTCTTTTTTACTTGTATGGTTGTATTGTTTTCTGTCTTTTCAAAATAATCATTTTAAGTTTTATTGCTGTGGCGATCACTTTAATTAGCAGGTCAGGTCTTCATTTTATGGGAAGTGCATCTCAATAAATTGACATCAAGGTATTAATTTATTTCATAAATTCATTTCAAAATGTGGAACTCGTTAGATATATTTGTGCTCAGTGGCATAATGTAAGCATTTATGTTTGATTGTTTTGATGATGATGGCTTAAAGCTGGTGAAAAGCCAAATTTATTTTCTTCAGAAAACAATATGGTCGATTACAAGCACTCAGTGCTTGATGAGGGGAGCTCTTGCAATGGATCACAGTATGTAGCATGAAGGGGATCTCTAGCACTGCTGAGATGTTAAGAACGCCCAGGTTGCTGTAATAGCAGCATTTAGCTTGTATGGACTGTTGGGTGTGTTGTCCCTCATCTTCCTCTTGACAACACTTCGTTTGGCGTTTGGGTCAGGGCAGGATGCTTCACAGTAGCACCATAGTCGTTAAGCAAAGTATTTGTACTTCTCGCAGCGTGGGCAGATCCCAAGTCCCACTGGACATAAGAATAGCGTTTATAGTAAGCTTATCAGCAGAGAGAAGAGTAAGGTATTCTTAGACAATGGATCACCACCAACAGATGACAGGACTCCACAAATCATTACTAAAGATCCCGACATACTTCATCTGAAGTGCCAAAATCTGTTCTCATTGATGTAGACGACGAGTGACGAAAATTGTGTCATTTTGTCTGTATGGAGGCATCCGCCTGCCGAACTCTACACCAGACCCTGGATGAACTATTTAGAAGTGTTGTTTCAGTGGTCATAAGTTTGTTGCCATGTTTTATGCATAAATGGGCTCAGATAGCAGTGTTGATATTTCTCCTCAACTAGACCGCTTCCACTATCTGGTTTTTGGATTCGTAGAACATGAATACTTTTAAGGAACGTTTATCTGACGCGGTGAGGAATAATGCACATTTGCTCGATCTTTCTTTAGTACTATAATAATAAGAAGAAGACTGGCAAATAGTTAACTCCTGGATGAAAACTGTAACATCGTTGTTCACAGAGGAGGAAGTCTGAAAGAAAGTGTGGCGCTAGCTCTGTGACTGTTTTGTAAAAGCTAAACAGAGGATGCATTGAGGTAAGGAGAATCTCCAGACAGCAGTGGCGTGACGTACACTGGACGAGGAGGGGTGTCCCACAGCTGGTCTGTTGTGTTCTATGAAAGGTGTGTGCCAATGCGTATGTCCCAAAACCACGTGACTATGTGGCGACTGTTTGGCTTTGTATGAAGTATGTGGGAGCTTTAATTGTTGAAACGTCACACTGGACCTCAAAGAACTTGAATTCTGTGGCTCTCCAATCTTCCTCCAGACTCTTTGACTTTGATTTAACAAATGAAATGCAAATTTTCCCTTTGATCTATAAAGATTACTTTGGACCACTGAGCAACAGTCCAGTCTTCTTTTTTTTTTCCTTAGCCCAGGTAAGAGGCTTCTGATGTATCTGCTTCAGAAGTGGCTCATCACAAGGGATGTGCAGAACCAAAGAGTTCAGAGAAATAACCAAAGAGTTCAGAGTACGGGCCAATAGAACATTTGTGGTTAAAATGACGGATCTATAGAAATTATCACTAACAATACCTATTTAATAACACATTTTAAGTACATGTATTGCTTGATTTTTTTACATATGTGGATTGGATGGGTTGTTGCCAACATCTAGTGAAACTTTTATGTCATTTGCATCTTTATAAATACATTTATTTTAAAGTTGGTGATGTGTTCATTACCCATTTTACCCACTGTATATATGAGTTTCACTTTTTTTGAGCTGCATAACTGAAAAACTTTTTGATGACTTTCAAATTTACCGAGATAGAGCTCCATTTATTGATTGAGTTTATTCTGAAACACACCCAGAATGCAGGAGGTTTTCATGGGAGGTGTCTGCCATCGATTTCAACACAGCCGTGTGAGCAACTTTGCACCAAAATCTTTATTTCAATCAACAATGACATTTTCTGCCAGTAAACTCTGTCACATCTTTCTACCATAAATCCATCAATGTGTCTGTGAACCCATTTAGTTTGAAGTCGCAGAATTCAGTACACAAAAGGGTCTTTTTTACATGACTTGGCCTGAAACAATTTCAGCACTTCAGTGAAGTAATAAAAGATGGAGCAGACAAGGGGCCGAGCAGGCTGAGGCGGGATGTACACGGGACGGAGTGATAGACGGAGCAATAAGAGGGGGTGAAGCGGGAGTGCTTCTTACAGATGAAAGGTTAAGGGATCACCTGGCGCTCATGCAGGCAAGGAGACAGGTCATTACATGGAAAAGGGCAAGTTTATTAGCGGAGAAGGATTCCAGAGTGCACCTCTGCCATAGCGGACGGAAAATAAAGAGCTTTCTCCGACTGTTGGTTCCTGCGAAAGGGTGAGTCAGATGCTAGAAGTGAGAGTGCAAGCTTAAAGCTTAGACCTAAGCTTTATAAATGCTTTTGACTTGAGAGACATTTCTGCTCCAACAGACCAAACATCGAAGACTTACCTCAACAAAAACACTACCTGTACTTATAGCCATTATTGACCAGATGTGTGAAAGGATTTATACTCAGTGCATGAAGACACAAGTAAGAAAGTTTTCTTCTTAAATAGATGTGGCAGTTAATGGTGAACCACTTTGGTCAAAGTTTTAGTTTCAGCAGGAATTATCTGGAGGTGGTCAATAGGTTGAGTTGGCATACTTGTTGTAGCTCTGACAGCTCTTGAGATTAGGAAGCTACCTGTTGGATTATGGTAATCAAAAACAAGAGGTAAACTACCATAAGAAATGGAAAATAATATATATCAGCAGACAACGGGCTGATATGTCAAAGTCAAGGGATTACTAAGTTTTAAATCTTAAACTTTTCAAGTAAATGACAAAAAAGGTTGAAAAAAATAAATAGGAATGTTATTAAATTGGTCAGTGTTACACTTATGGCAATTTACAACAAAACTAAAACAGTCTATAATTTTTTTTTTAAAGTCTGGTTATTAAATGCTTTCAAGGAACACTGTTTATTTTTCTGTTTTTGTCAGATAAACGTTTAAACATGTTAAAGAAATGCCAATGTCAGACTAAGATAACTTGAGTAAGTAAAAAATGCAGTATCAGTTTCAGTAATGATGACGTTGAAAATCCCAAAGTTATGGAGACTGTGAAAGGAGTTTAGAAACTGAAGCTTTGCTGTTGCTGAAGTAGAGCAACCTGAAACATTAGCATTTCCACCAGCACGCCTCACAGTTGGTTTGACATTTATGTCTTAAAAGCTTCGTCTGTGGTCTACAACAAACACTCAAAATATTACAGCAGTCAAACTGTCTACTCATTTGTCTCGCAAGTACATGTGAACAATTCTTCTCAAAAACATTCATAATTCTCATTCCTTTGTATCCACAGACTCTTTTCTGTACGTACGAAAGAAAAAAACTTCAATAAAAAGACGTGATTAAAAAGAACACTCACAATGAAAATGACAGTGGCATTTGCTACAAGCTTGTTCCAACATTTTTAACCACTGACAGACCAGATGAATGCTTATGACATTGATGTCGTAATTACAATGCAACGCCTTGCAAGGAAACCTTGAACTAATGCATTGACGGTAATGGTAATCTGACACAACGCCTACGCAAACAGTGCAACAGAAAAGATTCCCCAATGGCATCTATGGTCGAGGTATGACTGTGGCCTCAAGAGAGAAATAATAAAAAGGAAAACATCAAGTATGATAAAGTGACAGTATTATGTTTTTACAGGTAGTGATATTTTATAGAACAATCATGTGACCTCTGCCAGTAAATGTATATCATAAATGACTTAAAAAATGTTGACTTTGTAATTTAACGCCTTGAAATTGGGCCTCTGTCTCTTTAAAAACTCCTGCTCTTTCTGAAGCTCCACCTTCAGGAAGTCACCGCAACATGGCTCCTCTATTAACCCTTAAACAAGATTTCTTCCAGTGTTTTACTGTGAAGTAACTTGTATAATGAGCTCAGCCGATGTGTAGTTCCACCACGTGGTTTGCTAACGGCTGCTGGCTAGTCTGAAGGAGCCAGGCAGGGAAGTTGCAGGGGAGGGGCACTCAGTGAGGATAAAACTTGGAAACTGCAGCTCCTAGCAGGAGCTTCGTCCTTGAAGCCGGAGCTAGGTTCACCCAGGTGTTTTGCACAGCCGATTGGTTGCCATGGGAAATTGAAGGATTTCTCAAACATGCATGAAAGTATCAAAGCAACACTCCAGGAATGTTTTTGATGAGTGAATAACATTATGACATGATGTAAAGCTCAAAAAAAGTTGATTTTACCTAATACTGCTCCTTTAAAAACCTAACAGTGTTGAACAGATAAACACCCTAATCTGGAATGGACTTTCAAAACAAGATTAGAAATCCAGTTGCCTTCTACGTAAGAACTTACAGTTTGGGTTTGAGCTCATTTATTATTTCCCAATGAACATGATCTCAGGCATATAACATTATTGATAGAAATAAAACTCAAATGTTAAGAAGAAAACATAAAATGTAATGAATAACCTATAAACAAGAGCTGCACAATGTACCCTAAAATCTATGTAATGGTATAGTTTGGAGTGATACAGGCTAAATATTGCATTTCATTACTGTGTAGCTGCAAACATTGTGTCAGATTCTAAAACCTTCCTATACCGGGACAAACATAATACATTTTGGAACTTTTTTCCCCCATAAACTACAACATCAGAAGCCAGAGAAAACAGTAATCACATGCAACTGTTGTAGGCTTAAAATAAATTCAGTGGAATCTGAGAGGAAACTTTGCTAAGCGATCAACATTATTTGCATTTTGTGTCCTTAAGATTGGCGTGACACAGGAGGGAAGACAACAGGGCAAAAATTTAATTAAAAGCTGTAAAAGAAAATTGTAGCTAAGCCAAAAACACTGAATCATAAAGCTGACACTGCAATATAGTTCCGGTACAAGCGGAGTACTGACATATTAGAACACCATCCAAAAGGGAACGACTAGAACAGCAGCTTATGAAAACTTGATATTGTTTGTTCCAAAAATAAGCCGTTTTTAGGTGCAATATGAGCAGAACATTAAGTGATCTACATTAATCGCGTTAGTTTCTCATGTTGATCTCAGTGTTTTGTTTTGGATTTTTCTGACTATTCTCATGAACAAAAAAATTTAAAAAACAGCAGTGAGAACACATAAAAATCTGGTCAACAATCACAAGAAGGGTTTGGTAGTTGTAATCCCAATAAAAAATTATCCATTTAAACTTGTGAAAAGCATAAATATTTTCCAATATGTCGTTTTTAAAAAAGCATAAAATAAAACGTAACAAAAAAATATTTAATATGCAGTTTGTGTATAAAAGAGTAAGCCAGCCTTTACTGTTTTATTAGCAATCAAGAAGGAAAATAAGAGATAACTGCAGCCATTCAATTGTGCACACTTTGGGAAAACTTTCCTACTATGCAAATAAACACTTCCATTTTGTGGTTCAAAGTTGAATAGTTGATTTGAATAGTTGACAATAGATTTTTTTTCCAAGAATTTGACTAAATAGTGTAGATTGATTTATTTCCTTTAACAAACTTTTCAATACATACATTCATTTCTCTATAAAAATGCGAGATTGATTAAAATTGATATTTTTTATCAATCTACTGAGCTGTGTGTGGGGGAGAGGCGCGTGTGTGTTTAAGACCATCACTACACATTGTTAGAGTGTTTTTTTTTATTGCTTTTATTTTAACTTTTGTTAATGTATGCTATGCTGGGACAAATCAATAAAGTATTATCTATCAAAAACCTAAACCTAATCCTAAGTCAGATCACTTTAAAAGCTAAATAAATTTTTATGTCAAATGGTACAGAGGATGAACTATTTTTTCCAAGTTATATATTTTATTTACTTCACAGCCGATACAAACCAAAGTTATTAGACGCTCAGTATTAGATTCTATCATGTGTTATTCTTCTGTTCCCAATTTTTAACAAATTGTGTGAGACTCAAGAGGAGTTCAAAGGATGACAAAGAAACAGATGGACACTAAGAGGAACAAAGAGGAACAAGGGTGATAAGGTGAGTTATGCCCTTTGAGTTCAGAGAACGGATGAGCACAGACGAAAATAAATAGATAAATAAAAAAGCTGCGCCAGCAGGATGTAGTCCTGCCAACAGCAAATGCTTTAAACATAAATAAATACAATGATGTAATCCTTTTGGCATACAATTTGCATATTTCTATTGATGACAGTAAGGGACAGAAGGATCACATATTGTATTGGTGAAAAATATTTTGCTTTTTTCAAGTTCAGGCTGCTGGATGAAAAACCAACCATTAGTAGAAGTCAAAACATACATGGAGCACTGTGTGGGAGCAGAAACTGAAAATAGGCATGCTATAAAGAGAGAAGATACCAAAATGTGTGGCTCCCAGTCGGGCCCAGGGTTTTGTTTTTGGAAAGGAAAATCTACTGGACACAGAAAAAAATATATAAATATAAGAATAAGCCTCACCAAGTTATGTAAGACTGCCGGGTAAAATGACAATCTGCAAGAAGAGCTCCTGGAGCCGACAGCTTTTTTTTTTTTTTTTTTTTATATTTGGAATAATTACCTCTCAGTTTGTCAGAGCATAAGTACCTGTGATAAGTTAAAACCTAAATCGGAGACAAGCATTATACATTTCTTGGAGATTTGTCATGTAACAGTAAAATTTACAATTATTTTTAAATGTGTGAACAAGAAGCAAGCAAGCTAGCAATGGGCAGTTAGATTGCCACTTGTTGCAAGTAGCAAGCTAACTGCTTGCAACCTGAAAGTAACTGCTGAGCAATTAACACTTTAATCGCAGGATAAGTTAAAATTAGCTTGATCATTTCCATTCTGAAATATTTTTGAAGAGCAATTTTGTTCTTAGAGACATCATAATCCATTTTATTTATGGTTTTGTTTGTGTGTGGCTTTAATTTCTGTTTCATTTATTGTTTTGCGCTTGTGTTTTATTTTGGATATTTAAAATATCTTCCAGTTCAGTGTTTCTTTAGAAAATTAAAGTTGGTTGAAATTTGAGTGGTCGGACTTGCATTACTCTGCCATACTCTATATGCTTGCTTGAAAATGGTCTCAAAAACTACAATATTATTTTTTATCATAACAATTACTGGGACAATTCATCAACCAGCAAAATGTGTTATTGCACTAGCCCTCTGAGTACCGACAGAGGACTTACCGATTGTGCCTTCATCGAAGAAATACAAAAAATAAGTGGTCTCAAGAAAAAAGAACTAGTACTGAATTGGACATAGAACTGGCCCATCGCTCACTGGCTCTCAAGCCAATTGTGAACAAACCATTAAAGAAATTTGTGTTTTAGAGGGAAAAACAGCAACAAAAGAAACCAAACAAAAAAAAAATGTTTTGTGTACATCTGTAATGGAAACCAAGCAACAGAGCAGGGGTGCCAAAGTGTGTCCTCGAGGGCCGCCATCCTGCACGTTTTAGTTCTCTCCCTGGTGGAAGTAACAATCACTTCAGCATGTCAATGTTCTTCTTAGGCCTTCTAACGAGTCATAATTTGATCAAGGTGCGTTAAACCAGGGAGAGAACTAAAATATGCTGGATGCCGGCCCTCGAGGATCGACTTTGGGCACCCCTGCAATAGAGGAAGACCAAGTAAGTTTATTAAGAACAAGGTCTGCAGTTGACACCATGAGGAGGCTTAAGGGTCTCATATACACTGGCATACTTCACGCCATGGAGGTCCGTGCATACTCAATGAGTATGCACGGACTCGATGAGGACTCGATGAGGACGTCCACGCAAAGGTAGATTTTTACGATCCCATACAGCACAGGTGACAAACTCCAATCCTGGAGGGCCACTGCCCTGCAACGTTTAGATGTGCCTCTGCTGCACCACACCTGAATAGAGTAATTAGGTCATTAGAAAGGCTCTGGAGAACTGATCTCCACAAGGAGGAGGTAATTAAGCCATTTCATTCCAGTGTTTTGTACCTGTGGCACATCTAGAAACTGCAGGACAGCGGCCCTTGAGGACTGGAGTTTGACACCCCTGCTGTACAGTAAACTGCTCGACCAAGCAACACCTAGCTGATAATGTTCAGAGTCGGTGCAACTAGTCGCAACAGGTGTGCGGTGGCCCCTAGTGGAGAAGCAACAGGACTAGGAGCCAAATAGGCTCATCAAACTTCCTGGTTTCAATCCAGGTTGTGGGAAATGAAGGAATTACACATGAGAAATGTCAATATGTATTACAAAGTTGACAGTAATGGAAAGTGAAAAATATAAACTTAGTGACTGAAATACAATTGTTAGCAACAGAATTTAGCCTTTGTGGGACTGAGAAATGCTGGAGTAAAATCTGAAAAACTACATGTTGACAAAAACATAAGCCTGGCCTTTTACATATAGGGGATAGTGAGCTATAGAAAACACAGTGAAAACAAATGTGTTTATATGAGCATTCCTAAGTATGATCTGTTTCAAAATTCTATACTTTTTCAGACTATTTCCATTTTATCTTTAGGCACATTCATTTACTGTAATATCCAGACTTTCACAGGTGGTGTGCTTAGAAACCTTCCTGTATGGACAGTGAGGAGAAAAGAAAATCTGAGTTGGGGCACTAGCAGCTTCAGAGGGAATGCAGTTCTCCAAAACTGTCAATAACACACCAGCACAATTCCTATGGGAGTGCCATCACTCTAAAGATCAAAAAAAGGCCAACATGTTCCATTTACAAATAAAGTGTTAACTGACACCAAAGCACACAGGACATGAAGTGCATGTGAAAAGCATTTTGCTTCAGTTTAGTGACCCAGAAGTAGGAGCAGAGCGCAAGAAAAAAAAATTCTGTAAAATTACAGCAACATGGAGCTTAAACCATCTTCAAAAGAAGCCACCCTCAATGCACTTTTTGTTAGTATAATATATATATTATATATATTATATTATAT
>CAEFZY010068808.1:0-35371 GCA_903066815.1 Brachyrhaphis roseni
GCACTTGATGGTTATGCAATCATTTGAATCAGCTGCTCTGGAATAGAGGTACATCTAAAACATGCAGAGCAGGGGGCCCTGAGGACTGGAATTGGGAAGCACTGCTCTAGTTAATCTTTTACTAAATTAGTTGATATCTATAATCGATTCATCACGGTTAATCCGATTAATAGTTTCTGCCCTACTAATTTGTTGTGCAGAGCTTTCATCCATTATTCCATCTTCTATTCTCCCATTCTTCCAGTCGCCCCTCTTTCCTTAAGTCTTTCTTAAGCTTTGAAAATCGTCGAAAAGAGCTGGAAATTTGAAAATTAGCTGAAAGAAATCTAGGATGTGGACGTGAATTACTGATATAAAACCTAAGACCAATGGGAAAAGTGAAGTTTCTCTACAGAAGCTGGTTTTAGAGAGAGTCTTCCTCGTCGCTAGTGTTTGGGAATGAGAAGAATGCCGATGGGGCAAATCCAGGCCTCGTCCTCGCTGCGTCTCTATTGTCTGCGTATTGTCATTCATCAGCGCTCGGGTCTGAACTCTGCTTTGAAGCTTTCCGTGTCTCACTCTGACTTCACTCAGAGAATGTGGCGCGATGATCCCTCTGTCAGCTCCAGCCTGCGTGGCGTGGATAACCGCGAAGAACAGCTCCAGACAAGATGTCTCTTCAGACTGCCCCTTTAGCCTTTCAGCCTCAGTCTGGATCAGTGGGCCTTAAGACGTCCACAATGTCCAGCTTTCATAAGCACAAGTGAAGCGCAAACATCCTGACCTGTTCTTTCCCTGCCCTCATGTTGCTCCTGTTTACAGTGAGGCCGAGGAAGAAAAACAAGCAGTCTTCATCACGACAGAAGAGCTCCAAAAGTAAAGCCAAGAAGGTGTCCAGCAGGCAGAGCAGCAAGCAGAGAGCCGGGCCCAGCAGCCCCGCAGACATCGATGAACTGGTGAGAAATCACTTCTCGACGTATGGGAGAGGGGAAAAAAAGTGGACTCAATGAGAGACATTAGCTAATTGTTGTGATGGTGTTTCCCCAGGTGAGGCAGAGTACCCAGACGGGGGTCAGCAAGCAGGCGCTGGAGCTGGAGAGGTGTGAGGAGATCCTGAAGAAGCTGATGAAGTTCCGCTACAGCTGGCCCTTCAGGTGAGACGTACCGTATTTTCCGGACTATAGAGCGCACCATATTAGGAGCCGCACCTGCAATTTTTTTTTTGGGGGGGGGGGGAGAGAAAAAAGAGAGAAAAGAAACATGCATATATAAGCCGCACCGGGCTGTAAGCCGCTGGTATCTCCGCCACTCTCGGTTTTCCACAAGGACACAGCAAGAGGGCTGCGGCCTTAATAAATCTGCTATTAAGGACGCATCCCTGTGTCTCCAACGCCAAACCATGAATTCGTTCACGCCGAGCTTTACGTGCAGCGGCTGTTTCCCTCCTGTACTGCCAGATCGATAGCCCTCAACTTAAACGCTGCATCATATGAGTTTCAAAGCATTTCTCTGTCGTGCCTGCTGCTAGCATATGCTTGTTCTAAATGAAATTTAGTACTTTCTTCTTTGATTTCCAGTTTTGACTTCCAAAGATTCACTTCCTGCTAAAGAGCCCCCTGGTGATTGAAGAAAAATTGACAGAAAAGCTGCACCGGGTTATAAGCAGCATGGTTCAAAGCGTGGGAAAAAAGTAGTGGCTTATAGTCCGAAAAATACGGTAATCATATTTCAGCCACGATGCTAACGCTAATCATCATCATCTGATGCCTTGTTCAGGCATCGGAGCGACATGTCCCTTATACTTCAGATTGGCTTCATATGCTCCGTTTTTTTGGAAAGAGTAGTCAGTGATTTTACAGAAGAGCTACGGATTCAACACTTTTGAATGACAAACGTTATCATTTTAATCTCCAAATTTCCCTGTAATTAATGACCTAACATCTGGAGGAGGGAGTCATTTCCCCTTCAGCAGTAGTGAATCGTTTCGCTCCCTGATCTTCAGCCCGATGTGGCGCTTTACCCGTTCTCTGTTGCCTTCCAGGGAGCCAGTTTCCCTGGACGAGGCCGAGGACTACCTGGACATCATCTCGGAGCCCATGGACTTCCAGACGATGCTGGGGAAGTTCGGCCAGGGCTCGTACCGACACGCTCAGGACTTTCTGGAGGACATGAAGCTGGTGTTCTCCAACGCGGAGGAGTACAACCAGCAGGGCAGCACGGTGCTCTCCTGCATGGGCAAGACGGAGCAGACTCTCACTGAGCTCATCCAAAAGCTGCTCCCCGGAATCAGCTACCTCCGCCGGCGCTCCCGCAAGCGCGTCAGCCAAGCTCCTCTTTCATCTGAGGAGGAGGAAGAAGAAGAGGAGGAGGGTGATGACGATGAAGGGGCCTGCGAAGAGCAGGAAGAGGAACCCAAGAAGAAGATGCAGAATGGCAAATCAAACCAGAAGACGGGCAGGAACGTTCGGGGCCAGAAAGGGGAGAGCGAGAGCGAGGCGGACAGCGAGGAGGAGGAGGAGAGCAGCAGGAGGAGGAAGAGCAAGAGGACCTCTGGCGCCTCCGGCAGGAAGGATTATAGGGAGCTGGACAGCGACGGGGAGCAGGGCACGAGGAGAACTCGTCTGCGGGGGGGGCGGGGCGACGCCAGCAGTGACGAGGAGCAGCCCAGCCATCAGCAGCGACATTCCAAGAGACTGAAACGCTCATGAAGAACCCAGGGTGTCTTCTCTCCATTATAATCTCTGGACCACTGGCTCTCTTCCTCCTCCTCCTCCTCCTCCTCTTCCCACACAACCAGCAGGACTCAGATCTCAGAAGGACTGGTTTTTGGTTAACAAATTTATGTTCACATTTTGGAAAACAAAAAAAAACTGATTTATATTTGTAACATTTTTGATATTGATTTTTTTGTTTTTTTGTCCCAACCAAGAAAAATGAACCTTTTACGATAATTACTTTTCCTCATGGCTCTTAGGATTTATATTTTCAGTTTGCCGTCGACATCATCACACTATCTTGACGCTTTGTCGCCAGGCCATCTCTTTGCTGACCTTTTTTTTTTTTTTCCTGGATGGGTAATTTATAGCTGCCAAGATGTTTTAATTTCATTTCTGCAGATATACTCCTGGTCAGGAATTTCAACTGGGTTGAGCTTCAGATTGCAGATTATCTTCAGGAACCAGAGCGGCTCATAGAGCCTCTTGTCTGTAGTGCCCTGCCACTTTAAAACACCTCAGATGATCCTCCTGTTTGTACTCCTCCTTTGTAAAAGTAACGGCATCGGGCTTAAATAAAATTGTGTGTTTAATCATTTCTATACAGTATTTAAGAGCAGTCTTTTTTCTTTACTTTTTTTTTGTTTTTGGGCACATTTTATTTGATATTGTAAATGAAAACCTGTCCAATAAATGCACAGAGAACACGTTTCAGCAGAAATGACAATTTTCTTTACGTTTTGTAACCAACGTACAACTTAGTTTGGTTTAAAATTGACGCCATGTTCCAGAAAATGTCTCGTTGTTGTCACCAAGGGGCGCTCTGCCTCTACGTTTAATCCTCCGATCGCTGCTGCAGAATTTACTGCTGGATTAAAAATATTTCATTTGAACATCTGTCTTTGTATCAGCCAGTCGACACAGAAAGTCAATGTAAATCTGATTTTTTTTTTTTTTTTTTTTTGTTAATGCCCAATGTGTATATATTTATATATTTGTGTATACCGATAAGGCAATGGTTGGTTTTCCCCTCTTTTTCTGTCCGTACTGTGAAATGCTGTTTTCCTAGTGCTGTTAACATCCAAACTTTCTACTCCCATGTTTTTACCCAACCTGTTTCTGTTCAGCTTGGTTTTGCTCACCCAGTAAGCTGTTTTTAATAAAAATAAAAAAAAAATCTCCCTGAGATGTCAGCGAACAAGCAAAAGGCAACTGGACCCTCTGAGGGAAATCTTGTTTGTAAATGCTTTCCTTATTCTTGGAGGACCTGCAAAAGGCTTTTACACTTAATTTTTTATATATATATATATATATATATATATATATTTATAGTCTAAAGCTGGGTTGGAGCAGGCTGGAGGTTTCTTGTGTAAAGGATAAAGGCCAGAGACCATGGCTCTCCCTGATTTTATTTAGGCAGAGCTGAGGCCCGGTGTCAGGTCGGTCTGACAGAAATCACTGCCATCATGAGATAATGGACTGGGGAGAAGAACGGGCCAGCCTTGATGGCTGAACTATGTCTTTACTTTTTAATAAAAGATTAAAACATTAGTCATTATCTCTGGTGGTACATTTTTTGCACTGCAGTTCACTTAATTTGGATCCAAATTTGATAATTTGACTATCTTAATTATGCATAAAAGAATGGAAATCAGGTTTGTGTAATAATAGTTTGTGTTACATACTAATGCATAGTATTTCTGTATTCCCGAGACCTTTTCACATAAACACATTTTCTATTGGATTTTATCTGAATCCAACACTTTATACATCACCTTTTAATGCAATTACAGCTACAAGTCTTTTTCAAATATGTCTCTACCAGCTTAAAGGTTTTGCAGATGAGAACATTTTGTTCATTCTTCTTTAAAAAACCGTTTTAGCTCCATCCAAGCTCAGCCGGATTGGATGGAGAGCTTCTGTGGATGGAGAATCTGTTCTGCTCACAGTTTCTTAGAAGTGAATCTTCTCTCCAGTCTCTAAGGTTTTCTTCCGGGATTCCCATGTAATTTAATTCCATAAATGTTCTCAGGTCTGACCACCTTCCTTGTCTCTGGTAATGTCGCCATACCGTGATGGTGCCACCACTATCTTTCTCAGTGGGTGAGTTGTGTTAAGGTTGATAAGTAATGCACGTTTTCCGCCGTTTTCCAGTATCTTAGCCATACTAGCTAACATTTTTCACGTTAACCAGTAAACAGCTTCTATGATTGTAATGCTACGTTCCAGTTACCTGGGAAATTGGAACAGCATTGTAGATCAGAAGACGGAATTTCAACATGGCTACGCCCATAAACGTTTGCAGTAGCTCTTACAAACATTTGAAGCTTTACTTTCTATAAGCAAACACCACTTTTAATTGCTTCACTTTATAGTAGCTTGTGCTACATTTAACATTGATTTTAGACTCATTTTTACACGTGTCTTGTAAAATAAACATGTTTCCACCACATGTAACTGCTAATAGGAGGAGCGGCCATATTGAAATGCGAAATCCGCCTTCCCAGTTGTAACTGGAGGCATTCGGAGTTGCTCCCAGATTCCAAGGGGGAAATCTGACTAAGAAGGGCGTTCCAGTGGATTTTTCCGACTGGGAATTTGGAATTCCTCAGTTTCGAGTACAACTGGAACTCAGCGTAGCGCCATGGTTCTTCACTGCAGCATGGTGGAAGACTCCCTCCGGGGTGGAGGTCAGTCTTTGCCTCAAGCAGGGGAGTTTTGGTATCTTGGTCAAGCTGCATGTCATAAGAACAAAATTTACTGGATTATAAGTTGTCCCAGAAATCATTAAGATAAATGGTAATGTTGTTGATTTGAAACCAATTTTAAATATTGATGGTGACATTATTATTTAACTTTGCTCTTTCAAAGACCAGTAAACTTTAATTTTGTAAAGAAAATTGGAACTGGAAGGCATTTAAATATCCAAAGTAAAACACAACAATTAAGAACAATATATAAAACAGAAACCATAAATAACATGCAGGGATTCTTGAGAAGTGGGACAAAATGGATTAAAATTTCCCCCAAAAAAATTCAATTATTCCTCCAGTTTATGTATACAAATATGACAAATAATGGTTTGGAAATGTAAAGATGCTAAGCTGCAGGCTCCCAGTTGGAAATTTATTTGAAAATTAAATTTTTAATGGACCTGACCCAGAACTTTGTCAACACCATCTGACAAACATAAATATAAAATTATTGTTTAATGACCCTATTAGTGATATTTTACTCAGTTTTACAGACAAATGGTACTCAAGAAATAAAAGAAATATTATTTAAAACAAAAACCACATAAAGTCCATCTGAAGGAGTTGACACAGATCTGAAGATGGTGACAAACTAGTGAGTAAAAAGAAATACTTGATACATGTGAAGTAATGCCATTGATGTAAAATACATTAAAATGAATTACCTGCACACTTAAGTGAGATTTGTCAACACTATCACTGAAAGAGTCACACTGTCCGTTAAAAACTCTGATGAGTTGACAAAATGCCAATCTACCTCAATTGATATGATGTTATTCTGAAGGAGGCCATATTGCAGCTCATCAGGTCTGTGAAATCTTTACAGTTGACCAAAATTAAGCATTTATTTCACAAAACTTCATCAAAAATTTGTACATTTTCAGTTATGGTGTTGACACATCATGGTTGTGACAAACAACTTAGGAATAAAACGGAAGAAAAAAATAAAGAATAACATAAGCTAACTAGAGCCTCTTTGCACGCTTAGCAAAGAGAAAGGAAGAGGTCATGGGGTCCTCAGAAGTTCTGATGCCCCCCAGTAATGCCTGATTTTTTTTACATTCTTTTTATGTCTGACAGTGTTGACAAAAACTTGGGAGAAATTTCAATTGAGTTGGAAAATATATAAAAATGATTTTTAATAAAATGTATTGATACTTTTATAATTATTTATTTGAGTACTTATACTTAATTGTCATAATATATCATCTTAGTATTCCTTTATTTATTTTAAACTATTATAATGTATTGAGTTCTGCTCCAGGACAAGGGACTTTAAAGACACAATCCACCTACTACAAAGTTAAAAAATCAGCAAACCCCAGGAAAACATACATTGTTGTGCTGACATGGCCCAGGTTAATTTAGTCAGATATTTGAAAAAATTATATTTTGTGTATATTCTATTCAAATTTTGTGCTTTATCCATAGGACCTGTTTTGTCCCTCTTCTCAAGAGTCACTGCACTGTAAACAGAATTAACCTTCAAAAAATATTGTTCATTAGAATGGAAATTATGGAACTAATTTTGATTAATCATGCGATTAATTTATTCATATTGGTGTCTTGTTTTGAAGTTCTCAATTTAGCTGTTTGTGATCTAACCCTCATCCTATGGACCTGGGATCTGGATTATGACTGAGAAAATGAGATCAAGGATACAAGGAGGTAGAACCACTGATCCTCAACACCAAAATAATTCAGCTGGGGTTGTTCGGGAAACTAATCTTGACGCCTTTTGGGCTCCTCACTTTGCATTGAGGGAAGGCCTCTAGACATGGGACGCTTTGAGATCGTCTCAAAGGAGCTGGAGATTGCCAGTGAGGTGGGGGATGCTGGAGTTTCTCTCTTGGCTCTGGTGCCACCCAAAACTAATATGATCTTTTTGTGGTTGTAACGTGACAGAATATGGAAAAGTTGAAGGCATATAAATACTTTTCCAAGATGCTGCACCTGCTTAGGTGGAACCTTCCAGCTGTGGAGTCACTGGAAAATTCCAAGGAGGACCACTTTGAAAAAATCTCTGACAGTGAGGCGGTGACAGCTTTTGAGTCGTCTGTAATTTGCAGACAGGTGCGGAGGATCAGAGTAAAGGTCAGACACACGAGAAGTCAGTGGGAACAGGCTTTGATTAGTGGCAGAACAAGTAAGAATGAAGTTGCTTTCAGGACCCTGCAACTTGAAAGCCTGAATTGACCTTTCAATACATTTCAATTAACGCCCAGAAGGAGTACTGATCCTCTTCAAGTATTTCCTGTAAATGAGACAATCTAGGAGATAATCACATGATTCCTAGTTTGCCTTGATTAAAACACAATGTTGAGGACATTAAAAATGTTTTCTTTATACCAAACCTGCTTGAACTTGTCTTGAAGTGAGATAGGTCAAAACAGGAAGACAAAGTGACATTATCTCCCACAGTGAGTTGAGGACGAGCTGATTAACATCCTGCCATCTTACTGAACTCTTTGCCACGCCGATCAGACGGCTCTTGGCAGGGCTGCTCCATCCACCAAAGCAGCTCAGACTGAAATATTTCAGACTATGCAACATAAAAAATATAAGTCCGACCTAAACAAGGTTGACCCACTTAAATGAACTCTACATAACTGAACGTGAGTACACGCGGACAAAATCATAGCAAAACATTATGACACAACACCAACAAAGCGAATTTAGACACTCACCAGAATGGAAATGTCTTGAGCAAACTTTTTTGTTTCTTGAGATGTTGGAGAAGGTTATATTAGCACGTCTCACCGCTGATACCCAGGCCATTCGTCTCCTTTATGTTAGTTCTGATAGCTTAGCTCCCTGGTGTTGTTTCCAGGTAGGAAAACTGAAACAAAAGCCCGTTTTCCATCTTTTTACCGTTTCCGTCGTGTGATTAGACAGTACATCCAATAACACAGGAAGTTTGTACCATCGCTAAATTATTTTAAGTAACTTAAAATATTCAAGAATTCAAAATATCTGTGAGACAGTCGGTTATGCTCTTTTCTCCGTTATGTTTGTTGCCATACAACATGGCGCTCAGATCCCTTCCGCCTAGAGAAGTGACGTCACAGTTGGAAGCTCTATGGACTGCTGAGAACATTACTGCCCCCACCCCTCTGAATAAAACACTTCCTCTACCTCATCACTGGTGCCACATGGTGCAGAATCACTTATTCTGACTGGGAATACTGGTTGAAACCTTCACACATGCTGGGGCTCTGAGGTCAGAGACAGCGCTCCAGGTGCTGTTGCTCTCGTACAAGCAAACAGCAGCAGAGTGCGGGCTGATCTTTGAACCCAGAACGAAATGCCAGAAACTGAGCATGCCATGACTCCGTCCACTCACAGCAGTGAGGACGGTGGACCATCTGAGTTGAGCAAATCACTCGGCAAATATTTACACCCGTCCTGTGCGGGTCAGGACAACGGGCAAGCAGCGTGTGGGGGTGATCTTGTCATAGAGCAGCCGAGTCACTAATAAGTTGGTCATAGTGAATGAATTCAGGAATTTCACCTGGTTGTGGTTGTTTTTTTTTTCCCCCTGTACTTTTGTTTTCCAAGACTATTAAGAGTTTATATTAATCTGTAAGATTTTAGTTTGTTTTGCTTTAAGTGGTTTATTGTGCATTTGAATAAAGAGGTTTAACCAGGTTTAGTCAATACATTAGTGAGTTGTACAGATTCCTGCATAGTGCTGCAGTTGTTAGGACAAGAAGGTCTTGGGTTTGAATCAGGCTGGAGTATGCATGTTCTCCATGTGACTTTGTGGTCTCTTCCTCTGTGTTCCTGCTTCATCCAAGAGTCCTGAAGTGTGCCTGCTACCTGGAGATATGAAAATAATAGCTGATAGCTCTCCCACATGCAAGCCCTGGTTTAGATCAACTGGTTACACTGGATTTAATTTAGGGATTTAATTCAGACTAAATTGATTTATATTTGTGAGAAAAAGATCTTGCCTGGTCTTTCCACTGTATGTTTGCAAAGTAGTGACTAAAACAAGTTTTAGAGAAACAAAATAAGTGTTGCATTTTTGTTTGCTATGAGTCACTTTTACACCAAGCAGCTTTGATAAAACTTAAATCAGCAGAATTAGATTTTTCATTTGTGTGCTATGACGGTTTTAGTCTAAGTTGGAGCAGCTTAAATAAACAGCATGAATAGGATTTAACACATAACAGCGGATGTTTCTTCTTTTGCGCAGCCCATCTGACTCTCGGATTGAGGCCTAACTGAGTGTTAGGCAGCCACCACTGGTAGAAAACAAAAAAAATATGTATTTTTTTAAATTTTAGGACTTCAAACAAGTCTTTAAGACAGACTTTAAGTCCTGCTTGGTGCATTTTTGTCACATTTCCCACCGGTGCCGTCACACAAAGATGACTCTGCAGCTCAAACTCTCTTGGCAGCGCCGTCGCCTTTGCGGTGCATGAAGGGATTTTTTCAGCTTGTGAGTGTAAACTCCATTTATGTCATATCACGGCACACTTCAGAATAAGCTCAGTCAAGAGTCTATCACACTGGCAGCTGCAGGAATGCACACACAGAAAATGAGGACAAGCGGAGGGGCTGTTGGAAGGGTTTGGTGGGGGCACATCCTGACAAACTGCCAGAACAAAGACATACAAAGTAACAGATTCATTCACGGAGCTTAAACATCGATGGTGTATTTGGTCAAAGTTGAGAGTTGCCCCAGTTTTTATTTTTATTCATTTTTGTGCTTTAAGATCAAATGCAACCAATTGTTAATGCATTATTCAGAAAACAGAGCCCTCTCCCCCTATTTTATTCACTGAGGCGTGTTTTTTCCCTTTGATGGTATAACCAAAGTAAGCGGGAACGTAGGAGTTCAGAGAATGATTCTCCTCCTGGGAACACAGAGCTCTCATCCCAAAGGAAAAACCAGTTCTCTTCTGAAATGGTTTGCATCTTCCTTCCAAACAGGAAAGCATTTACATATCACTCATTTATCCTCTCTGCATAACACAAGCAGAGCTATCAGCGCCAAGATACACACGTCTGGCCTGCTCACAGGAGATAAATCAGGAAGGTAAATGCTTTTACAGCTTTCTTCCTTATCAATAAATATTCGACTCTACATGACGGTGCAAATCTGAGACGTGTTAAAGGCAATTTAGGGAAAAGAGTGGAGAGAATAACCTCAGACTCACGTGGAGAGTCCTTTGAACTCAGGGATCCTGATGTGACACTAGCAACAATCGGATGAGCGCACTGCGGGGAAGATGAAAGGCAGTCAAGCTTGTAGATGTAATAAGTGGGCCGAGGCCTTTCATGATTCATGCCGAGGCTTCGTTTTACTGCTCAGTCAGGCCAGTGATATCAAATGTTGAGCAGACTTGTATTTACTGCTATACAAAGCACTGCCTTTTTTATGTTCTTCTGCTCTATATAGGACATTACATGAGTCAAAAAAAATACGTTCTGATGCTTTGTATCTGCTGAATATGTCACAGGATGTGTTAAAAATTCATCACAGAGCATATGATTATCATTTATTTATTTTGCATGCAATTCTTTGCAAACGTATTCATGCTCCTTGAACTTTTTTACAAAGTGAAACTTCATTTTGCTTTATCGGAAGATAGAACAGTAAAGCAACACGATGCAATTCACAGTGGTGAAATGGATGAAGTTTAAAGGGGCAGTGTTATGTAATTTCTGGGCATGTAGTGGCATTTTATAGGTCATTCAAGTAACTCTGTTACCTTCAAATGTTCTAAAAATGCTGTATATAACACACAAGACTTAAAGAAAATTGACTTTGTAATTTAACTCCTTAAATTACGCCTTTGTCACTTTAAGGAGCTACTCTTTCAGACTCTGCATGCCATCATAACAATGTTCCTCCATTATGTCGCTAACAACCTTTCTTAGGAGTGTTGGACTGAGAAGTAGTTTGTATAAGCTCAGCAGTTATGCAGTTCCTCCTGGTGTTTGGTAATTGGTGCTGCCGCTAGTCTGTAGGGGCTGAGTGGGGGGGAAGGGGTGCTCTGTGAGCCGGAAGCTCAGCTTGTAGACTGCAGCTCTGGGGAGTAGCTTTGTGGAAATAGGCAGCGAACATTCAGAATTGTCCTCCTGCTGGAAAATAAATCTCTGCCCCACTCTCAGCTGTTTGCACAAAAAGATACAAAAACTGACAAATTAAAATGTCAGAACATGAAAAAATTAACTTTATTTTGTAAAGCGGGATCTCTGACAGAGACCATCCAAAGACAATATTTTAAAGTTCTGTAGGTGAAGGTTGATTCAACAACATTTGAACTTTTACTTTGGGCCAGGACTCCAGAGGCTGTGATGCAAAAGCACAGTGAAACATGGAGGTGGCAGTATCATGATCTGCCCAGACTTTCTTTTTTTCAGATGAAACTGGGGTTCTTATTAATGGAGGAACTTGTAGGAACTCTTGTAGGTCCTGCTCTGCTGGAAAGACAATTTATCCAAAAAGTGAGATTGTATTATCTTAGGTTTGGGCGGTGATGGGCCAGACCTCAACTATACACAGTGGTCTGTTTGTATCCCGTTCACCTATCTGTCAGTCCCTTTACTCTCACTTATAGGCCTCATCTTATCTCTTTTCCTCCTGTTGATCACGTCACTCTCGATCCTTTCCCAACTTCCAAGTCTTTATCTCCATTTCCATCCACTCATTTTTCTGGAAAAGCCCATTTCCTGAACACTGCACCCCCACTGGTCAGCGGGTGACCAATCCTCACATAAAATCCTCATAAAATACGAAGTCTTCAGCTTCTGGACTTAAGGACTCATTTTCAAGTGTTTAGGTACAATCAAGTGTTTCTTTACACACTACATGACCAACACTGTATTTAATATGAAAACATAAATGAAGGCGCATTGCAAATGTAAATGTCCTCTCTTTGTATGTGTGTGTGCCAAGGTGTGTGTGGCTTATAGGAAGCAGTCAGAGGGTTGCTGACGGCTCCATAAAGGAGCCTTTGAATGCTCTGGCTCTGGTAAATTTGTAGCAGATGTGAGGGAAAGAATATCCACCCAGGTTGAGTGGCCCTTTACTGTGAAGGCGACAGGAGTCCAATCCAGGGGAGGCAGACAGGAGCCAGGAGAAACACACACACACGCACACACACTCTGGGTGAACTCCAATCAGCCAGGAGCGAACTGTGCAGGAGACAGGAGGCTTTTTCTTTGAAGCGCTCGGGCTTTTAAATTGAAATTATTCTCACTTTTTAATCCAGAAAAAAAAAACAACAAAAAAAAAAACATTTGAGTTCCCTGTGTTGCTCTCTGCCCAGGTTTTTCAATCAAGTGTGCAAGTTCAAGCGAGATCTTTTCAGTGTTCCCTCTGCAAGCTGGCTGCACGGTTTCCCCTTGTGGATGTGGAGAGTTTGTGGCACTGCAAAGCCTGGCTTCGTGCCACCTTTCCTGGCCGAGTGCTGACGCCTGAGGAGGGTTAGGAGAGAGAGAGGCGCCTCACCAGTTTACATCCTCTCATGCAGAGAACACGGCCAGGTAACACATGATAGGCCTGAGTCTTTACAGAGCTGGTGGGGCGACACTCATTATCTTATCCATATGCTGGGCATCTGTCAGGGATACACCCTAGAGCAAGGATGCAGCCGCAGAGAGAACTCGAGCCATGGGATTAAGTGTAAGGGGATATTAAGTGATTCTAGTTAAGTTGTACAGTTAAACACCCCAGAGCAAATATGGAAAGCAGTGAGTTCAGAGCAAACATAAGAGGTTTAAGAAAAAAGTAAATTATTGCGACTTTATGCACATACATGCTCAGAAATCCTCCTTGCGAAGCACTTTATTTGTGCTGCAGGATGGAAACGTCGCTATGCCTTGAGACTGCAACACCAGCGTTAATTAAAAGTTGTCTGGAACATTTATCACATGGGACCACAGGAGCTCATTCATTCACACGGCTTCCCCCTCCTTAGGACAATTACAACTGATAAACGGGGCATTTAGTTTTACTACCAGCATTGCTATAAACAAGGTATACATACAATGAGGCTCAGTGTGATGAAGCAGCCAGCTCATAAATGAGACCCTGAGTTTTTTTTTTTTTTTGTATCCCGAGGTGATTGGTAAACACAACACATATTCAGACTCATAAAACGACTCCTTCCACTGGGATCACAATGTATACGCTACAGCAGTGCTGGGCTTTACATTGAAAGTGAACCGAGCCAGAGCAGAAAATTACGGAGACATTTTTTCTTGTTATTGTTTGTTCTAATATTGTTTTACACCCACAGATCATGTTTTTGGTACACTTTGTTGTTATTGAGTTGGACCTGCTTTTGCCTTCAAGAACTCCCTTAATTCTTTGTGTTAAAAGGTTAACAAAGTGTCAGAAACTTTGTTTGGAGATTTTAGTCGATATTGACATGATAGTATCATATAAGTACTGCAAATGGTATGTGAATTTCTTGGTCCACCGCATCCCATATAATCCTCTATTGGCTTGAAATCCTGTGGCTGTGGAGACTGTTGGGCTGCAGCAATACTTTGCAGTGGGATATAAATAATGCTCACCCAAGAAACATTTAAAATCAAGATAATTTATTGTAAACCAGGTATTCTTCTTTTAAGAATATCTGGTTTATTCCTTGAGGCTTGGCATACTAGGTAAGACATCTAGACCTTTAAACAAAAGACCACAGAACCAAGAAGTACTATCATAAATCCAGATCAGGCTTTTTAAAGTCATTCATCATATTGTTTCCTTTTCCTCCATTGAACAATTGAGCTACATTGAACACAATCAGCTTCAAAGACGAGGCGGAGACATTGATCACTGAGGCATTCTGGATATTTTAGAAACTCTGCTGCCTGAAGGCTACATAAAAACTTGGACATCCATCCTTTTCTGTAATAATAATTATTTTTTCCCTCTTGGTCTATGTGACTGGTAATGATGTTATCTGTAGTGCTCATGTTTTTCTTAGTTTGACTTCAATGGAAGGACTTTTTGTTCATTTGGGGTTTTTTTGTGCTTCTATTTGAACTCCATACATTTGTATATCATTTATAGACCAAAATGACAATGTGTTTGACATCCCTGCTGTGTATTTGGTGCCTATCTCCAGTGATCAGTGGGGGTGAATGATGCATCCATGGACAAGTAGTAACAAGCATTTTCTTCAAATTTACCTTTACATTTTATAAAATGATCAGCAGCTTTGGGAACTTTTAGTTAGTGTTTCACAGCTTTCCCTGTAGCATAAAAATGTTGTGACTAAGCTTGCACCGATATGAAAACTTGGGCCGATGTCGATATCTTATTTTAATTCTACTGTATGTTATATAACCAATACTTACCAATAATATAATAATAATAATAATGTATTTGTCTACCATTTCGACACCTTTGGGGAAAAAAATTACGAGAAACAAATGGCAACAAGATGAAAACAAATAATGGTTGTTAATATCGACCTTTTATTTTATTTTTTTACCAGACTGATAACGCCATGTTAAAAAATTACTACCATGCATCACTAGTTGTGACTTAGAGGTCAAATATTCTTTGTTAGTGGGAAAAGACAATAGAATATATCGATAAAGTGAGAACTGAGACAAACAGAGTTTAACTTGCCATCACACACAATGAGATAATAAGGATGGTCCCAAAAATCGACAAAATTCGTAGACAACTGCAGTAAGAACTGGCATCTCGGGGTCACCAGTCTCTGTTATACCCATTAAAATCTGGAAAAAACCACAAGACAACCTTTGCTGTCTTGTGGTACACCTCCACACAGGCAGGTGTGTGGAGTTCCCTAAATCTCACCTGGGACATTAAACAAAACCTTATGCTATAATCAATTTGAATGTAAGATTGAGTATTTTTGCAGCAAATATTTGGCTGGATCTAGAATGGAACAAAAAAAGTGATTAAATATGGTGGAAAATCTGTGATGCTGTGGGCCTGCTTCTTTTTCAAAGGCTTAAAGAGCCTTGCTGGAGAGCATCCCATCATAAACACCTTGAAATACCAGCAGATTTTTAAGGGAATTCAAAATTTTGGTTCTAAATTTGGGTTGTTTGGGAGATCTGGTGCGATCAAAAGCCAAAAATCCCCCTATTTGAGTGTGAAATGCTACAGTTAAGGACAACAGTTAAGAAAAGGAGTTCACACAAAGTATTAAGTTTTCTCTAAGGCTTCCCGTAAGTGTGCAGGGTGCTTTGTGCTTTGCTGTGCTTGTTTGATCTGCTGGACTTTGTTGATAGGGGCTTTCTCGCGTGCAAGAGTGACTCTAGAAAACCAAACTACTGAGGGTGAACAGATCTCTCTGCAGGCTATACGCCCTTCTCTGTGTGTCAGGGCACATTGTCTGCAACCCAGGCTGTTCGGTCTGAATGCAGCGGAAAACAAAAAAACATGAGGGGAACTTTCACACCATGAAAGCCTCCTGAGCAAATAAATGACTGAAGTCTGTGTTCTTTTAGTTCCAGTAACGTTTCTTTGTGTATTTACTACATTTTCCTGACCATCGCTCTTTTCCTTCCAACCTCAAAAGTTCAGGTTGTGCACAGCACAGGGGTGGCTGGGGGTATTGTGTTCACTTTTAATTAAACTTCACACCTAAATAAATGTAACTGAGTCTCACACCCACTCATATCGCCTTGTGAAAAGAGCCCGCCAGGCCAGATGTTTGCCTTAGTGAGGATAAATATCTAAGTGGCAGGTTTTTCTGTTAGAGAATCTGCTCCCTTGGTCATTTTTGTCGGATTAGTCGGGGTAAGGAAAACACGAGGATCGTGTTGCGTGCGTTTCACACTCACTGACTGCTCAGCATAAACACCATGAGATTCTGGCTTCCCTCACATCCGCCTCTTCAGCTCCTCCACTGCTCTCCTCAGGCCCCCAGAGCCCCATGCCCAGCGTTTGTTTTAGTAGCGCAGCCTCAGAAGATTGTTTGGCTGCGTTGTGTGTCACACTGGGTGAGTGTTTGATTGTGTTCGATGCGTTACATGGTGGGAGTGTGCATGAGCAGGCGGGGGATGCTAATCCCTCTCCGCTTTGTCCTCTGCTGCACAGCTCCAGTTATTGCAGGACTCTTCACTCAGACACACATGAAGTAGCTCTGAGAGGACCAAAGAGGGTATCAGAGTGGTGCACATGCATTAAATCTGGCATTAAGTTTTAGTTTATAAAGCGGCACAAAATAAGCAGCAGAACTATCATATTTATACCCAAAGTTTCTATTAAGTGGCAACAAATCCTCTTTGAACAAGGGATTATTTTGCTTTTGTTTTTTCCCCTTTTCTCTCTCTAAGCCATTCAATCAGTTTTTTTTTTCTTTTTCCTCAGGGTCACACAACGAAGACATCTAAATCACTCAAAATGCCTGATGAGCCATTAAAGTGAGACAAAGATACCTAAAATATTCTATTTGCTCAATACCAGAATAAGAGGAGAGAATTTACATATTTTACTAAAATTCAGAAATTTACATTCATTTCCTTTGTATTTGGTAGATCTGCCTCTCAAAATGCAAATAGGGTTAAAGCAAATCTTGCTTCATTATAGGTTTAGAAACTATTAAATTAGCTAAACAGCGAAGGAAAGTTTACTTATGTAACACTAGCCAAATAAAAATAACTTTAATTCTAGTTTACAAAGATATTGTAATATTTCGAACACAAAGCATTAAATAAGAGAAACAAATGCTAAATTGCACATTATAAAGTTAACTTGAATCTAAGTTTGATTTTAAATCTAAATCCAAATCCAGTCTTCAGTATCATGTCCAATCTCTCATCAGACTGTTTGCTTGTCAGATACTTTGATCAAATGCTGCAATTAAAAAATGTTTTCCTTCCTGATTTAAATAAACCAACTGTTTCTACGTCTCAGCTCTCGGAAAGGGCTGGATGGTTCATATTTGACAACTAAATCAAACATATATTTTGGCCCAAGACTATTCGGTGCTTTATAAACCAGCAGAATTGTAAAATCTATTCTTTAACAATCAGTGGAACAAGTATAAACACAATTATAGTTTTCCATGTGACTGGACAGACATGTATGCTCCAGTTTTACCAGGAAAACATTTTTTCTGGGAATGTTTTTAGAATAATAAGATGACATATTAACCGATTTTATGTGGCTGTTCTGATTTAAGCCTGAGGCCAAACATCACCAAACCTTCTTGTACTGTATACTTTAACCCAACTGATTCTATTTAAGATATTTTTGGACCAAAACAATGATTCCAGTCTTTTCCTGATTAAGCTGGAGGGGATTCCACCCCACCCACTCATGGATATTATGGACAGACTCCTTCATCCGCTGCTATGGACTGTGGTCACAAAGAGGTTGTATCAGCGTACATGTGGTGAAAGACGTTTTAGTATTCAATAATCAAATCATGTGGTACCCTCAAGGACTTGAGGTTTGCAACTCAGATATAGATTCTTGATGAAAGAGGCTCAAGAATGGACATTTGAGGAACTATACAGTTGACTGTTGTTGTTTTCCATGTCCGCTAAATAAAATCTGAACCAGTTTGACATAATCTTCAGTCTAGTAGAGTACAGATTCCAACTTGACACTTAGAACACACTATGAATCCCCTTTCAAACGTTAATGCACTATTTAGATGTAAAAAAAAAAAAAAAAAATCAACAAAAAAAGAAAAGCTCCTTTAAAGCCAGCAGCAGTGTTCAGCTTTGGTGAGATAAACTCTGCACACTGTGTTGCTACACAGAAAAGCAGCACCGTCAACGGAGCGGAGCGTCAACAGGGCCCGGCTTCACACATACCTCTCAGTTCCAGGAGTGAGTCAGCTTCAATCTCTTCACTCAGCCTTATTTATTTCACACAGGAAACCAAAGAGTGATCAAAGTCTGCCATGAAAGATGCCAGTTGAAAGCAGCCTGAGTTTTTCATCATTCTTTCATGTTCCTACTTTGCAACCAAAATCGAATGGTCAAATGTAGGAGTGAAAATGAAATGTTAGCTTGAACAAAAATTGGTTCAATTACAAGCTTTAATATTTCTGGGTTATTTGTATGTCTTGTCACTTGTTATCACATAGATGATATCAAGATTTTATCAAGTTAGAAATTCTGCACTTTTCCACAATAAAAGCAAAATGTTTTTAGCCAGAAAACATTGATAATGTTTTTAGCCAGAGAAGATTGGCTTCTTTTATTAGGTCTTTTCATTTATTTTTTTTTAATCCAATATTTATAATAATAAAAATTGGAGACAATTGTTTGAATTAATGTTTATAGATGTTGCATCAAAGAGCCAGTGACACCTAGTGGGAAGATTACAAACTGCAACCAAATGATTGCTATTGAGGTAATTCTGCTCTGTTGAGACCATGAATGAATGTATTTGACTTTTCCAGTAAATCTCAGCAGATGTAACACAAACAACCTTTAAACTGATCCATCATGGCTAAACTATGCGACGCTTTCAATAAGGATTTTTGATCTAAATAAATGATGAACACTTTTCTAATGAGTCAGGCTTGTTTCGCTCTGTGTTTTGGAAACAGACTGAGCACCTGGCTCAGTAGGGCTCTGGTTTGGGGCTACAGACTATCCCGTTAATGGGTACTTGAACCACCACCCCCGCACCCCCCGACATCCGCCTACCACTATGTTCCACTTAATGAGGCTCTGCCCTGAGCTGTAAACAAGCCCAGATGCAACCCCAAAACACACAGGAAATGTCTCATGACCATAACAACACAAGGATCCTGCCAGTTCATGCATGATGGGGTGTGAACAGGAAGGCTGAACTGTGCAGGTTTTCTTCCTCGCTGCTTCACAAGCACCTATTATCCTGAGGGAAAAGGCCGCATGTTGCACCGCTGCTCCAGCTCTTGCTCAGCATGCCAAATCCTCGCTGGCCGCCAAGATCATCACAGACTGTTGCCTCACTACTTTTCCACAGCCTACAATTACAGTATGTACACAAACCACAGTTTATTCAGCACCATGTTGGACCTGGCGTGTCAGCTCTGACAGGCCACAATAGGAACAATGTCTGCTTCTGCACAAAGACTATTTCACACACACACACAACAAGGTTTTTAAGTTACTTCTAGGGGGCTCAGACCTTGACAAAAGGTCCAGTGTTAGAGTGAGTTTTGAGCCCAGCTGGTTCCCTTTACTGCACAGACTGGCTAATGTACAGTGATCAGCCTGAGTCAACAAAACTGGCCGGAAAAAGGGGTTTAATTGATGATAGGAACGTTTTTTTGGCTAAATGTTTTTGAACTGCCCCAAAATGTCCCATTAGGTTTTCCATCTAATCAATAAATATTCGTGGACAACCTGAGTGCATATAGCCAGAAAATACAAGGTGCTTAATGAGTTCAGAATGAACAGAATCGTTGGGCAAAAAAACTAAATTGTTTAAAAAAACCTTTCATGTTCCTTAAAAAATATGCAAATGCACATGTATACATATATATATATAAATAGACTAGGACAAAATAGACTGTTTCATTCATTCAAATCATTCAAAACGAATCATGAATGCTTTAAAAATAGTAGCTCCGGGATATTTTAAGTTAAATTATAGCATTGATATTACTAGCACAGTCCTAGTAATATTTTAATGCTATAATTTTACTTAGTTTATGACAAAACTAAAGTCCTAGTAAGACTTTACTTTTGACTCAAATGATTGATATTTTGACATTTTACATATCTTAGAACTTTGTGTGGCCAAGTAGTGAATAGCTGGAGGGAATGCATACATTGAGACAAAATGTCTGCTAAATTGGACACTTCCAACTCCACACTTTTGAGGTGAGACTCATGTTTTTGCCTATTCTTCACTCTTTACTGTGCCCAGATCAATCTCTCTCCTAATAAGGAAAGCTTCTGCACTGAAACCAATACTGTATATTTTTTTCCACGCAGCTGTTTAAGCTTGAGTACAACAAAGTGGTTCTGGTCATTCTGCAGGTTCTTGCAGCCTTAGGTTTTGCTCACCCACTACTCAGCTGACTCAGTTGGTCAGGATACTCTGGATGATTCAGTTGAATAATTTGTATAACTCATTTGACTGAGGACAAACTCATTCTGTTTATAAAAACTGCTGTTGAGCTGAGCTGTTGTATTTTACATGTCCTGTCTTTGGCTGTCCTTAATGTTAAAGAATGAAAGGCTCATATGTGTAGCACAGTCGTTAGTTAAATTCAAATACACTGTATAGTCACTTTAAACTAAAGATTTCTTACAATTGAAGAATTTCCAATAGGAATACATCTTGTCCCAAACTAAAGTAAGTTGATAACAAATGAGAAAGAATTTCATTGGCATTTTTCAGTCTAGAAAGAGATACAAAGAGAAGTCTAGGGGTGTTGGGACTCCAGTGAACCATAATAAGAGCGATTATCAACTTACTGTATGTAGAAAACATGACACAGAACTGAGCGGTCTACTAAAATTACTCCAGGAGCTCACTTATTCAGGAGGTCATAAGTTAACCTAGAACAAAATATAAAGCACAATATAAAGACTGGGAGACTATTACTTCCAATGGAGAGTTCAAAGGTCAAAACCACTGCTGATCAGGGAGAACAAAAAGGCCTTTCTGGTATTTGTGCGAAGATTGATTGATGATTTTGACTTGCTTCTTAAATTGTTTCTTATTGCAGCCATTTCTACTTTTGATACATGATGGAGCCAGCCATTTTGGATTTTGAAGTAGGGATTGGAAAGCAACTGGGATTTCACTGGACTTGGTTACTTTGTCTTGGAATTAACTTTGACCAATTTGAAAATATATACTTGAGCTAAATGAACAATGTGTGGACGGTCTAAAAAAAAATGAATAAACAATTTAAAGTTATCTAAAAGATAAAGGATGACCAACGGCTAACATAAATCCAAACCCAGACTGAAAAGTGGATATTCTCTTGGAAGTGCGACGTCACAAAAGAAAAAAAAAGAAAAAATAAATAAATGAATAAATCTGTTTCTGGATTAAAAAACAATCAAAGAAATTGAAGTACGTTTTTGTTCTTTTGCCTTGATGTCAAATGATGCTTATTACTTGCTGATTTTAAGCTGTCGCTTTGTTTTATGTCGTCAGAGACGAGTTTTCTTCTTCTTTTTTTTTTAAAGCTAATCAAGAAGGTAAAGTAGCTCATTTCTCAAAATAAATTTCTTTTCATCATTTAGTCTTTAGAAAAAAAAAAACAAATGACTAAAATACCTGGTACAAATGCAGCACAGCATCAGAGACAGCAGAGTTGCAGTGCCGAGCTTGCAGAGACCGCATCCTCTGAAAACTTTAAGAATCAAAACATTCGGCTTGAAACAAGAAAAAAAAAAAAAAGAGGGTAAAAGGTAAGACAAGAGCAAACTTCAAAACTCCAAATCAAAGAGTGTGAATAGTAGATCCTTTCTGAGCCTGGGGCTGGGGTGGGAGGGGAGGATCAGTACGTGAGAGATGAGGGATGTGCCTCCTTTTTGAGAACACAGAGCTGAGGGGTGAGTCTTTGATGGCGGAGCGTGACATGAGTACATTTAGGATGGGGGTTACTGCAGCAGCGGCAATGTGACAGCAGATACTCTTCCCAGAGCTGACCTCCGGATCCATGCGGTTCTGATCCGTTTCAGTACCTGTTGTCAGACAGCTTGTCTCCAAAACTGCGACTTTCATCAGCCGTTCTCAAAAGATTCTGTTGTCGCTAACATTTGGGAGCAGATTTAGATGTTGACAGTGAACTGCCGATGGAACTGTGTGATCTTTTATGTATTCACTCAATGGCTCAATGAAACTACAGAGGTTTAAAAATGTTCAGGAGGGCCAAAGGTAGTTTCAGGGCCAAGCTCAGCCTCCCCCCCGTCCAGCCCACTTCCACTCCCTCCCTTTATATTGTCTCTAAAAGCACCCCCCTTTCATGGACTTGTGTTCTTTGTTGATGCTTTTTTTTCCCCCCCCACATTTTTTCCCATCCTTTGTAACTCCTGCTCCCTCTCTTTTTCTCTGGGGAGACACTCTTTGGTACAAGAGATTAGAGCGGGTGCTGCCTAGCAACTGAATAAAATTGGCAGCTACAAAAGGGGTGCTCTCACTCCCCAACGTCTGACCTATATAATCCCAAGCCTCTGATCGTGCAACATAACAGCATGATGAAAGCCATGTGGTGATTTAACCCTCAAACAAATGCTTGCCATGGCTGACCTTTTGCTCAAAGAGGGATCTCACTTACCGCAGGACCGTAAAGGGTGACTTCTGAGATCCTGACGGAGGCTAATTAGCATGGAAGAGAGAAAGAGGCTGTGATTACTACTGGAAATGGGATGAGTGTATCAGAGGAGGTGGCAACAGAGTGGCAAAGGAGATTAACAGTGATCACAGCGGCACTGTTGGCTTCAGAGAGCGCAGGCGAGCGGTGGAACCTCCTTCTGTTCACCGATTCATCTCTGCGTCAGCCACAGGCAGACAGAGCCCAGGAATGAGTACAGACAGACGAGGAAGCTTTACTTCTCTGTCGTCTCGTTATTGATCAAAGCACAGGAATAAAGACAAACAAATCAGGAATAAAAGTAAAAAAGGGAGAAAAGTCAAACTAAAGATCTTGATACAGATTTAATCAGTTTAATTTTGACATGGTTTTCTTAATAAATCCTCTGCAGGATTAAAATCTAATGGCTGAAAAATTAATAGCTATTATTGTGGTGGAGAGTAGTCATTTCAACGCGCTGACCTCAGTTCTGCAGGGTTCCATAAATACTGTAGTTCTTTTAAATCTGTAGGTTTCTAAATAATGAAGCCATAAGCTTGATGCTCTCCGTCTTTTCCATTTGGTCCACTTGATGACGAAACAACAACAACAAAAAAACCCAGACTGGATCCTCTTGATAAAATTAAACTGTTTACTTCAGAAATAAAACGGTACAAATGTTACTTTTCCACAAACAAAGAGTAAACGAGAGTCTAAAGAGAGAGGTCAAAAAACTGTGGCTCCACTCCAACTGCCCAACTAACTCTGCCTGGCCACACCTTAAAATCCTTAACTGCAATTAGATATGCAAATTTAAAAGAAGGCTTTAGTATAGTCCAATATAGCAAATTCGTATGCATTGGAGATTTAACTAGTAATAATTTTTATCCAAATAAAAAAATTATCATAAGAAATAGAAACATAATTTATCCTAAAGGTCTGAATGAACTAAAACTGAATTTAAGGCTTCTACAAAATCCTCCAGGTGAGACTGCAGAGCTTCTGCTACAAGACAGGTTGTCAATTTTGCAGTCAAATCTGTTTTCATCTCCTGCATACTCTAAACATGAAATGTGCTACCAATGCATATTACCAGTAGAGAGCTTTTCAAGAGATACATTATTTCTGTGCATTTACCTTTGTTGTTCTAGAAGGTGCTTGTAAGAGTTTCATAACATTCAGGGAAACACACATTTTCTCATAAATTTAACACAATGAGCTTTGTATACTATCATTCAGTCTTTATTGGTGCTTAAAGCTGCAGTGTGTCTTTTACGTATTTGTTAAAACAGCCAGATTGTCGTGGCAGTATGATATGAGAAAGATATTCTGTGAAAAGATTGATCTCTTCCACCTTCTCCCAGTGCTACTATTACCCTCTGAAGAAATGCACTACTCACAATCAAAAACAACCAATCACATACACAAGCTTGATTGACAGCGCTAAGAAACTCCTCCTGCCTTGATTGGTTGTTTCTGACCAAGCTGTGTATTTCTGTAGTTAGCACTGGGAGAAGGCAGAGGAGCTCAGTTTTTTTCCACAAATGATTTGTATTATACTGGACTGTCAGGACACGGTGACAGTTTTAACAAATACATCAAAAACGTATCTTTTTTTAAATAAGAGTTACATACTGCAATTTTAAAGGATGCATATTATGCAACCTATTTAACAATGCTGTCCTGCTGCTTGGGCATATTCCCATTCTCCACCATGTTCTCCACTGAGTCCATTATCAGTCCGTACAACAGAGTCTTCAGATCAGCCTATTCGGGTTCCTGATAGGACGGCGCAATAAATCAATAACAATATACACTGCAATATACACGTTATCAATGTCAACAAATAATATGCATTTTTTTCCCAACAGAATATTAAATAATTTCACTGAACTTCTGTCCAGAGATGTAGGCAGAGGAAAGATTTTAGCCGCTCAACCTCTCACGGTCAGCTGAGCTCGGCTGGTGGCATCAACTCACTCACTCTTTCTTTGGTTACCTAGCAACATGTTGAGTAACTTGAGCAGCAGCAGTTCCCAGTTTCGCCATAACCGCTTAAAAATAAAAAAAACAACAGCATGGGTGGATAAAACAGGCCAGTTTGGCAATATTTCTGATATTTAAAGCAAAACAAAAAACTGATTAGTAATTATTCATATCGATTCTACTTCTGTAAAAGTGTCAGATTTTTGAGGTTTGAAATCTGGCTCATCTGGGTTTCACTGTACTGGCCATGTGTACTTAGACTGGCATGGATTTATCTTTGAAACAATCATGTCCTACTGGCAGGATCAACCAGGAATCAACTGTTATCGGTGTGATAATCGGCATTTTTGTAAGGAAGATCCACACGGTCGACTGCTGAAAAGATCAACCCGTGGTGCGTTTGGAGACAGGACAACAGAGCTTCTACTGAACTATTTCACTACTTCTCTCATTTCCCTACTCACGTTCATTTTTTGGATGACAAGAAGAACTATTTGCCACTGCCAATATAGAGAGAGCATATGCACCTACAAGTAAAATGAGGTTGTGTTAGTGTTTTGAAATGGCTCCATGTAAATCTCCAACACTGTAATCTTGTATATTTTTAACCTTCAGTTTCTAACCAGCAAATCAGCTGGCAGATGTGATTAATCAGTTCCTGACATTACATCACTTTCAACATATTGTAGAGGTATGAGTTCACAGAATGATAAAAAAAGTGTTGCTTTTTTAACACTTATCTTCATTCCAACTCATCTTGTCTATTTTCATTTCCTGTGGTAAAAAAAAAAAACCCCAAGAAGGAACATCGTCTTTAACATCGGTGAATGATTTATAGCTGCATTGGGTTAAATTTAATGTATTTCAGTAATTCATTTTAGGATGTGAACCTCATATGGATTCATTGCATAGGGAGTAATATTTCAGTTAACTTGATAACTTTACAGGCAATAAAAATGCGAAATTCATTTTCTTAGAAAATTATAATATTACATAAGATACAATAAATGTTAACACAGAAATATTGGCCTAGTGAAAAGTAGGCCTATGTACCGTACAGTACATGCACTCTGTACATCTCTGCTCTGGTGTTTAGGGAAGCCCAGGTTGCATATAAATGAGTCTTATAGTTTAAAATGAATTAAACAATATTGTAATTTGTTGTGTATTGTTGCTCATAATGTGAAGTTTGGGAGCAAAATGTGCAAAAATTCTCTTAACTCAGTCATTCCTAGTGCAACAATTTTCAGAAACTGTCCTGGTAATATCTGGAGTTTGTTTGAGAGAGCAACATTTGAGTACTACCATAAAAACACCTTTGATAATTTCATTTGCTGTGTTCCAGGAACTTCATGACGCCGAACACTCCTGCGAGCGCCAAAGCAGACTTTTTATCTAACCTGCTTTGATTTCATCGGCTCGATGATTGCTGCAGAGTTATTTCAGTTTTTACATCTTATCTTTTTTCTTTTACAATTCATCTCTGCATCGTAACAAAGTTGCTGCAAACCCAAATTATCAGTGTGGCTTCATCCTGGGAACGGATTCCCCTCTCAGGTCATTGTGTAAATGACAATGTCTGCATAATGATATGAGTCAGAATACATACAGTGTGTGCGTGTGAATGTGTGCGTGTACGTCTTGCCCTGACAGGAGAGACGACAGTGGCGTGCTGGCCGCCTGATTAGAGTCTGCTTGTGAGGAGTGGCGATCTGTGTGAACTCTGCTGCTCTCCGACTGGCGCATTTTCATGGAAAGCATCTCTTTGGGGGCCTGCAGGTTTTCAATGCGCTCATTTACACATCAAAACAGCCCAGGAAAGGGATAGTGCTCAAGGGTGGGGGTAAGGCACTATAGAAAGAGAGAGGGCAGGGTAATGAAGGATGCTTTATTTTCCCCTTTTTTTTACCCTCAAGGGTGGGCAGGGGTTTAAGTATACGAGGGAGGCGCATTGATGCCATAATGATCGCCTTTAATCAGACCCGTGACCAGATGGAGGGACTTCTCCTCAGCAGACAAAAACATGGTGTCAGCAGTAGGATAAGCGCCGAGGTGTTTTCACGCCTTTTTTCCCCTTTTCCTATCAGAAATAAACTTTGCAAATCCTGTGTAAACGTGCCTGTTCCACACAGCTTGGGATTCAGTAAATACTCCGACACAATTACAATTTTCTGTAGAAACCTTGAAAGGAGAGTGTTGCCTTTTCTGGGAGCAGAATGCCTTTTGGCCCAGACAAAGTTGCTGCTCAGTGACTCTGACACTATTTAACCTCCTGAGCCAGAGGAGAAGAAAAACATCTCGGAAACTCAGCCAAGCTAAACCTCTCGAGCGAGACTGAGCTTACTTACTCCTGAAATTGGACTTTACTGGAGGTGGGGTGGGGTCTTCTGTAAAACAAGTTCAGTGCTCATTGGTTGTGTATTCCCGTGTACTACTGACCCCAGGTGTGTGTGTGTGTGTGTGTGTTGGGAAGGGGAAGGTGTTCCCGGCAGGCGCATTTCTGGCGCCAAAAAAACCCCCACAGTTCAAACAAACTCTGATTTTAGTCTGAACTTTTCTTTCTCGCTTCTTCTATCTGAAGCTCTGAGCTCTGTGATTCCTTTCCTCTGTGAATGAAAGGAGCTAAAAATAGCAGCCGGTGACCTGGAAATGCAGCGATAGAATTCAGATGTGAGGAGGAGAAAAGTAAAAAGAAAAAAATAGATCCCTTTGCTGCAATAACAAGTAATTTCTAATTCATATTCAGCAATACCTGGAAGAAACACTGAAAATCAAACAAGAACTGCTGAGGGAGGGGAAAAAGTTCAAACTAAAACATGCAAACTTCCCCTCTGCTGCCTCCTCGCTATCTAATCAGCTCGGCACAGGTGGGGAGAGCCGGTTTGTCTCACACAGCAAGTGCTCGGCCTCCCTGGGTCACGCCACTGAAGTGTAAACTAGTGGAGGAAGCCTGAGCCCCCCCACCACCACCACTTCCCATTCAGGAGGCGTCCATGAACTGGAAAATGTCGCTGAAAACCCGGCCAGCCGAGGCTCATGGCTGCGAGCGAGCGGACTCCAATCAAAACAGCCCCTTTTTAATAGTTAAATGTGATCCAGTGTCAGAGTCCAGGACTTGGATCGTACTCCTGCCAAGCTGTGGACGACGTCTACAAAGCCCAAGTAATGAAAACAGGAAAAAAAAAGGGGAAGGGGGCTGTTGGTAGTTGCCCATATCTTGTTCTGTCCAACGATCTGGAATAAGTAATTTAGGTTAACTCAGCTGGCTAGAAATGTGATTGATTTACTACTGAAACATAAAGCATCCACTGGTGGAAAAGTAAGTGCAGTTGCTTTGCAGAAGTATTTGGTCTTGTTACAAAATGTTTCTGAAACATGTGACGTGAACTTGCATTCAGACCATTTGAGTGAATGCAGCAAAAATCTTTCTTTAGCTGCTGGACTGCTGTAATGTTTGCAAAATAGCTAAAGCTCAGTCAGGTCGAATGGAGAGGATAAGTTTTAAACCTGAACTTTACATCCTCTAAAAGTTTTTTTTCTCTAAGTCTCTATTAACCTGCCCCCTACCCTCCCTCCAAAAGTAGTGTTTCACATTTGGTTTACTTTTCATTGGTCGACTTCCAAACTTATAGCAAACGGACTATCCTGCAGTAATGGATTTCTTCTTGCCACTCTACCCAAAAGGCCAAATCTGTAGTAGACACTGCTAATAAATAATGATGGCTTGAACAGCACTCTGAGATCTTAAAGCCTCAGCTATTGTTTTATAACCTAACTCTGCTTTCAGCTTCTCCTCAGCTGTAACCCTGACCTGCCTGCTGTGTTCCTTGGACTTCATGATCCTGTTTGTCCACCAATATTCACTAACAACACTCTGAGGCCTTCAGCTGGATTTTTTCAAAATGTGGAGAAGAGTGAAATTCTGTTTGTTTTCGTCCTGGTTGCACTGCTGTTCAGCTATTTTTCCGGCAGAAAATTTGCACTTTATCCTTTGCTCGCTTTATTTGACAGCTTAAGTCTTTAGTAACCTTTGAGATCAAACTTTCACACAGTCAGAGGCGAACCATTAAATTTCAACTCACTGCTAAAGATTAAACAAATGACTAACATGTTTTTTTTGTTTTCTTTTTGGCATCAAACTTCTACCATGACTCACAAAAAGCAATTAGGGTTTCATATTAATTGTTTTCTAGTTGCTAGCAGTAACTAGAAAACAACAACTAGATTTTTGCTTCAATCAAAACTGTTTTATTAACACTTCAAGCAATGGTGGCAACATATTTTCGTCAGCTCTGTGCTTGAATGTCCACTCAACAGGTTTTTGGGAGAGCTTATTCTCAAAAATGAAATGGTAATGGTGGAAAAAAATGAAAAGCAAACAACTTTTAAACGCTGCAGATGTCTGCGAGCACACGCCTGCTTCACCCCCCACTGACAAACTGTTAATGGTACAAAAACAAGCTCCTGGTCACGGTGCCGCTTTTTTCCAAGACGACTGCCACGATGTTGCTGCTTCTGGGGGGCGGTGACAAAGCAATCGTGGGCCTGCGTAATAAACAATCGACCCCATCGCTGTCAAAAACACTTATTTCCACAGTGCTGTGTAATAAAACAACCCGGTGTGTGAGGTTGCAATTTGTGTTGGCACTGCAGCGGCGCAGCCTCCTAATGTATAAGCTATTTATTTTCCCTCTTTTATGGACCGTCTGAGGACATGGTGGCTCTCATGGTTTATAAAAACTGAGTTTACGACAGAAAAACTAGTGGCAGGAACCCACTCGCAGCTCTTATTTAATGAAAAATAATGTTTGACATTCTTCTTCTCTGAATAAGTCATTATTTATACCTCGCAGTAATTTCTGCAGGCATAAAGGTGAATTGTTCTCACCGAGCCAAATGTTTTGCGAAAGTGGAATTCCACCAATCCATGTCAGATATTCCTGGAGCCTCGAGCCTCCAGGCAACGAACCTGAATGTTCAGCTAATAGTCCATCAGTTCAATGAGCTGCTCCAGCGTTGACTGGCTGTGCTAAACTCACATCTGTCAGTGAAACCACGCAATGAGTCTGAAATCCACTTTAGATTTGTGCTCTCAGATCAAAGTGCCGAGTGTTTTGAACGACGATCAAATGGAGCAGAGAGAGAGAGAGAGAGAGGGAGCGGGGGCAACAACACTGACTCCGAGGAAAAGGATTAAAACAGCCATTAATTTAATATATTCCTCCTCGAAGTGCCGCTGCATTTTTTTTAAAGCCGATGACGCAAACGTTAATGCCTGCCACGGTTTGTCACTCCGTTCATCAGCGATTCTCTTTGAGGATCATCGACGAGGATGCCTCTGGGAAGCGCTGGGAAGACAAACACAGGCGCCGAGAGCCCCACAGTTTAAAATAAATAAATAAATAACAGTCTAAATATCTGAGACAGATAGCACAAAAAAAAAAAGAGACGATGATGTGTTTGCATTGAAATCCTTAAGACGCTCAAATAACCACTGGGACGCGAGACGGTTTTACATGAACTCCACAGATTTATTAACCTCTTCCCCGTGTCCTCTGCAAAAAAAAAGAAGCCACATTTTCTTATAAAAGGCACTTAATTTCCCTTACCTTTTGAAGCATGTAACTAAACAAGTCCCGTGAGAGCCAAGTTGGGCTTTTAAATTAAATATATTTACAATAAATAAACCTTTTTTTTTTTTTTTTTACAGATTTATACAGATAACCATGACACTCAGAGAGGAAAATACACAAATATTTCCCAACATCCTCCCATTTAAACAGTATAAGCATACACGTTGATACATTTTCGCTTTGCAAAACTGGAGAACAGCATGAACAAGAAAATATGGGGGGGAACAATACCGAACATTTCCCTTTACGTACTGATTGAATACTGTTCATAGATACCTGTGTGCCCTTCAGCAGCAGCAGAGAAGTACTCAACAATTCAGTTCAAGTCCTTAAGTAGCTCCTCAAGCAGGGCGCACGATGTGTGTGTGTGAGTGTTTCCCTGTCAGACATGTGTGGGGCTGTCTGAGTGTGGGTCAGTCTTGGCCATGTGCAGAACCACAGCAGGGGATTTGTAGTGGCAGTGCGTGCTGCCGCAGTTCACGCCGCCGCAGGGCTTCCTCCCATTAGTCCTGTCCGCCAGCTTCCTGCTGCACAGGCCCTGCCAGGTCTGCAGGGTCTTGGAGCTCCACACCCACACCCCACTGGTGATCCCCACCACCAGCGACATGAAGATCTTCAGCATGAACACGGCCACCGTGGGCACGGACGTCTGCAGCGAACAGTCGCCGGCGGGGCCCCCCAAGGAGCCGCACTTCGTCTGCAGGCCCCTCAGCTTCCAGTAGTCCATGTTGAGCCGCTCGTAGAAGTAGCAGACGATGACGCACGTGGCCGGCACCGTGTACAGGATGGAGTAGATGCCGATCTTCACCATGAGCTTCTCCAGCTTCTCCGTGTTGGTGCCCTCCGTCTTCATGACCTTGCGGATGTGGAAGAGGGCGACGAAGCCCGTGAGGATGAAGGAAGTGCCGATGATCAGGTAGCACGACAGCGGGATGAGGACGAAGCCAGTGAGCGCCCCCGAGTCCATGCTGCCCACGTAGCACAGCCCCGTCAGCTCGTCTCCGGCCACCTTCCTCATGGTGAGGATGATGATCGTCTTGAGAGCGGGGATGCCCCAGGCGGCCATGTGGAAGTAGTTGCTGTGGGCTTCAATGGCCTCGTGACCCCACTTCTTCCCCGCAGCCAGGAACCAGGTGAGGGTGAGGATGACCCACCAGATCGAAGAGGCCATCCCAAAGTAGTAGAGGATGAGGAAGACTATGGTGCACCCGGTTGACTCCAGCCCCTCCTGGATGATGTACAGCTCCCCGTTCTCGCGGTCGCAGGCGATGTTCTCCGGGCCCGCCACTGAGCGGATGATGAAGGCCACGGAGTAGACGTTGTAACACATGGAGAGGAATATGATGGGCCTCTCGGGGTACTGGAAGCGGTGGGGCTCAAGGAGGAAGGTCAGAACAGTGAACGCGGTGGACACAAAACACAGGATGGACCACACCGTCACCCAGATGAAGGCGAAGTCCTTGTCCTGCCTGGACCAGTAGACGTCCACGGCGGGCGAGCAGCGCGGGGCGCAGGACTGGCTCTTCTCCACGAACTGGAACTTATCTGGGTTTTCACAGGAGCCCACAGCGCCCGGAGAGCGGGCCCCGCTGGCACCAGGCTGCCGTGGCCTGTGGGGCACCGGGAGCATCCCCTCACCCTTCTTACCCTCCGCCCGGGTTTCGTTCTCGGGGGCCTCCATGCACAGGGCGTTGGGGTCGTTCCTGGTGGGCAGCTTGGAGCAGTTGAGCGAGTCGGGCCAGGTGTAGCTGAACTGCTTCATGATGGGGGCACACTTCTCCCTGGCCTGCTCGCACATGGGCCTGCAGGCGGGGATGGAGGTCGACACTTTGTCGGTGCACATGGGGGCGTAGAGGGAGCAGAGGAAGAAGCGGAGGTGCACGTCGCAGCCGTATTTCACCAGGGGGGCGAACTCCAGCAGCTTGATGGCAGCCTCCTCCTGGTCGTCGTGCTGCATGAAGTTGGGCATCCGGGTGAGGTTGTAGCCGATCCCCTGGCACATGGGGATCACGATGGGCTCGCACTTAGCCGGTCTGTCCCGGTCCAGGTCGTACGAGCCAATCTCAAAGCTGGAGCTGGGAATCACCAGCAGACATAAGGAGAGCACCACCTGCAGCGGACAACCATCCATGCTGATTATTTTCAACTAGGAGAAATAACAAGTCCGGGTCCTTTAGGAATACGCATGAAAATGTCAAAGAGAGACGGAGTGGTCCCTCTTATCTCCACATATAACTGGAAAAATCCCTCCGAAAAAGAAAAAAAAAAAGGGGGGAAAAACTGCAGCACAGAGAGTCTCTTAACGCTAGAAAACGAAGTCCGTAAATAAACCAGATTAATCCAAGAGAAAGCTGAGAAACGGGTCCGTAACCACAACGTGACAGCCGGGAAACTTCGGCAGTCAGCTGAGCGGAAACCAGAAGAATAAAATGCGGGGAGTTAATCCTCGGTTCGACCGGGAGAAACCAGGCGGGAGGTCGGCTGTTCGTGTCGCTTTTTATCGGCTCCAGAGGCTCCTCGTCCTCCGCTTTCAGGCTCCACACTGAAGTTTGAGAGCCGCTCAGAGGGACTTCACTCCAGCAGAGACACAGAGGAGGAGGAGGAGGAGGAGTGAGCGCCGTGACGCTCACATTTCAACTCCAGCGCCACACAAGGAAAATGATCAGACAGATGCTGGAGGATGGTCAAATACCTCTGACATTTCTGCCGCGAATAGTTCACTCACACGCTTTCCAAGAGGCTGCAGTTTTATCTGCGAACCTCCTGCAACCATTAACCGATCTGCCCAAGTTGATCATTTTGTGCTCTACACCGTAACATGCAACTCGCATTCATTTAGAAGCTGCTTAGGACGACTTGGAAAGAGCGCACATAGATATGTGAATAAGCAGCCTGCGCTCAGTTATTTTTACATTTATACAGGGCCGCGTTAACTATAAAAAGGACCAAGGGCTAAAATGATCACCAGGGCTCCCTCTGACCCTCAAGTGTCCTCCATGTAACCTAAGTGTTTTATTTTCACCACAGAGTGAATATAAATGAAATTAATATGTAAAATAAACACATAAGTGATATTTGGATTAGTTTGGACAAGGTAGCAATGTATCCGAAAATTATGTATATCCTATCCCCAAACAGATTTCTGTTCAACCAAGAAGTTTGAGCAGAAAACTTCCTATGAGCCTTTCTTATAGGAAATGAGAATGACTTCTAATTAAAGATCATAAAATACTGTAAGACGTATATTATTGTTTTATTTATTTAAACTTGACTTAAAAAGGAGCCTGCACCGTGGTGCAGTTGGTAGCACTGTTGCCTTGCAGCAAGAAGATCCTGGGTTCGATTCCCCGGCCTGGGGTCTTTCTGCATGGAGTTTGTATATTCTCTCTGTGCATGCGTGGGTTCTCTCTGGGTACTCCGGCTTCCTCCCACAGTCCAAAAAAAGCATGACTGTCAGGTTAATTGGTATCTCTAAAACTCTCCCTAGGTGTGAGTGTGTGTGCATGGTTGTTTGTGCTGTCTGTCTCAGGATGAACGACCATGGACACAGTCTCACTCTCACACCTAGGGAAAATTTATAAAAGCTAGTTGTTTGGAGAACATAACTGCTACATAAAACCATGCCCAAAGACCCCAGGTTGGGATTTAAACCCACAACTTTCTTGCTTCAAAGCAGCAGTGAAAACAACTCCTCCACCATGCAGTCCTAATATAAATAACTAATAAAAATGAATGAACTTTTTAATCCATCAGTTAAGAGTTAAACCCTGTCATCTGTGGTAATAGTGACATAAAATGGAAAAACTCTAGCAAAGTAAAGTTTTTGAAATAATCTAAGACGGAGGCAGCTTCCGAATAAAAAAGCCGAAAACATCAGGTCACATTAATAAAATCCAACAAGGATTCCTTGTCTTTATTATATGAGGATATTAAAGAAGATGAAGTAAAATCTATCCATTACTTATGAGAAACCTGTCACTACCTGCCTCTGCTGTCCTCAGTTAGAGTTTATTTTCCTCCGCTGTGGTTATAGGGAATAACTCATTCCACCTGTAAAACGATAGTCCCAGGGATGTCTTACTGTCGCTGACTCCAAATTACGAGTTCTGCTAATGTTTTCAAGAAGCATAATGTGAAACTTTATTGAGCCTCACAGGTCAGATCCTCTAAAACCAGAGCTGACTTGCAGCTGGCAGGAATCTCGCTGTCTTTTTTACGTGAAAGACTCAAAGCTGGAAGGACTTAAACGCTCCTCGTCACGAACAGACAGCCTGAAGTCAAACACACAAACACAAGCAAACATCTAGCGTGGACCAGGATGATTTAAAGAAGAGACACAACCTTGTGCAGAAAGCAATAATGGATTCAACACTGACTGTGCTGGAGGAGGCTATTGTTTCCATCTAGTGGCGGCTGAATAGGAAGAGCCTGTAGCTCCACAGCTGTTGCGCGGAGCATTTGATCTTTTCTGTAACAGGGAGGGAACTCGAGGATTTTGGCCTCTCGCTCTGCAGGACTGAATTGCTTGTCAACTGCATGCTGTCTCTATTAGCCCCAGCGCTAAAAGTCCGCCTGCTGAAGGTGGTTTTGCACCTGTCTGGTGGAGACTGACCCTGCTGTTTGTTACATTAAGATGTTAATGTTGACAGCATACTGAGGGGATAAGGGTCTTTTATATGCTAAATAAAAAATGCAAGCAAAGAACCAGACATTAACTGGCTACAGTCAGACTTGACAATGCTAAAGATGCTTTAGTGACCTCCCCAGCAGTTAAACACAGTCAGTTTATTTTCTTCCTTGTCAGATCTTTCCTTTTTCTGTAACCTTCCCTGCCTTCTGCCTGTTCTCCAGTTATTTTGTTTTTCCTATTAGATGTTCCCCAAAAGACTGCTATCAAGACAGACTTTAACCCAAGAGGCTGAATCAGCATTAATTCCCCTTCCACTCATAGGCATAACCACAAGACACACATGGTCCTACATTTAGTACTTTGCATTTGTTTAGAATTTGTGCAATCTGAGAGCAATTTCATGAGAATTTGTTTGAAATAGGAACTAATCAACTAAGTATCACTGGGATACTCAGTTATTTAGAAT
>CAEFZY010068811.1:0-42026 GCA_903066815.1 Brachyrhaphis roseni
GTGGCTGGGGAGAGGGAAGTCTGGGCCTCCCTTCTGAAGCTGCTACCCCCGCGACCCGACCCCGGATAAGCGGAAGAAAATGGATGGATGGATCACTGCAGCAGTGTCTTCACAGATCTGCTTAAAAGGCCAATAAAACAGTCAGTAAATCCCTGAACAGCTAAGCACCAAAATACATTAACCAGAACCAAACTTGGAGAAGCATCATTCAGCGTCTGTGCTCCTCTAATCTGGAACAAACATCCAGAAAACCACAAAACAGTCAAAACACTGAGTTCCCCAGCTGTTCAGAGCTGCTTTTCATTAGCAGTACCGGTAAGTGGAACATGGGTCAACAATTTTCATATTTCATTTCATGTATTTGCTCGATAATTTGAATGATGGGATTCAACAAAATGTCATATTTACTGCTTTGCTTCGTAATCGGTCGCTGTTGTAGGTTTTTCATGCTGTAAAGCGCTTTTACCAAAACATGCTTTACAAATAAACTTGACTGGGTGTTTGTAAGGCTAGAGACCGGTTTTGCTGTTCTTGAACTACTTTTAAAATACCAGAGTTGGAATGATTTGCAAGTTTTCGCGGGACATCTAAGCTTTGTTACCACATCATGTCATGTCGTCTTATCCACCCAGCTGCCCTTCTCTAATCTACACCAGAGAAACCTCGCAGAGGTCAACCCCTACATCCGTCTGCAGCCGGCTTTCTTTGTGTCCCGGGGGGGGGGTGAGAAAATGCAGGCACTGGAAAATGGGTGAAGAGCTGAATGCTGCCGAGAGAAAAAAGGGAAAAAGCAGAGAAGGGGGAGGGAGGAGAAGTAGAGTAGAAGTTAAAGGAGAACATGAGCGGATGTAAGAGCACTTACTGGATATTCTCAAACTCTCAAGCAGCAGCTGTTTAGATTAGGTGTTAGTCATCACGCTCTTTTTCGATTTATGTCCACCCCCCAGCATCCTCCCACCCTTCTTTTATTTTGGTTGGGGGGGATCTGGGGGGGTGAATAGCTCCTGAAATAGAGGCCAGTGGAGCAGCAGAGGGTATTGTGAAAGCATGTGTGTGGGTGTGTGTGTGTGTGTGTGCAACGTGATACGAGTGTGAGAAACTTGTTCACAAGGAGAGGATTTGGAGTGAAAGACGAAGAGATCGAGACAGAGCGTTGTTGAGGGACACAAGTCTGCAGAGATTAGAGAAAGAGAGGAAAAGAGAGGTAGAAAAAAACCAGAGAGAGAGAGAGAGAGAAGGGGAGGGGAATCACAAAGAGAGAGAGAGAGAGAGAGAGAGAGAGAGAGAGGAGTGTGCTCAGACTGAAAGTCTGAATCAGTAAGAAAGAAAGCTGGTGACTGTTCACTGTTTTTAGTGCCTTGTTAGTAATTCCAGTCTTAAAGCAGTGGGTTTATGTTTCTTCAGCTCCTCTGTTTTTGGATTTCCATGACCCTCGGACTACAAATCGACCCGAAAGCTTTTGTGAGAGGATCCAGTCTTTGCGTTTGAATTGAAGCTCATTGATATTTTGTGTAGATCTGAAGGAAATCTCCTGTGTGGATCTATTTATTGACTCTGAAATGGGATTTGGCAAAGGGCTGCTGATTCTGGGTGAGTCTTTCAATGAAGTTCATGTGTCTTAATGTCTCCGTCTGTCTGCATGGAGAAACCAAAACTAAAGACAGTTTACAAAATGATCTAATACTTTAGTCACGTACCTTTACGTTTTCTTTGCAAACTCTTTCTACAAAAATAGAATCACACAATTAGAAAGCAACTCTTTAAATTAAAATGAGAGTTTAAAGAGGATAAATTTGACTTTATAGAACTCCACAAGAATAACGCCTCAAAGTCTTAATTGCGTCCAGTTCTTTTCAGCCAAGGTTTTGAGTTGTGAACTGTCACAAAATTGTTGCCAAAGTGACCTTCTCCAGTCAGATGTGCTTTTTAAGCAAAGTGGATCTTTAAGGCTTTGTAAGAGTTGCGGTTGTGGATGAGGTTCAAGCTGTGAAAATCGTGGCTAATCTGAATAAACCACAGCTGCTGGACGTTTTGATCACTAGTGGAAAGACATTTTTATTTTTAGGTGACTCTCACATAGATAAGATGAGATGTAACCAAGGCTGTTAGCCGGTTGTGTATCTATGTTTATCACTTTTTAGAAGTACCTGATATTATATTATTTTAAGAATTACAGAGTTTGTGCAGATTTGTTGGCTGAATCTTCAACTTTTTCTTAAAGTTGCTAAGTTACAATCTGGTGACTGTGGAGGTCATTGCTCTCCAATGAAATCATCCCATTAAAAAAATCATTATGAGAAGATCTGAGCTTCGTGGCACGGTGTATCCATCATGCAAAAGGCGCACAGCGATCTTGCACTCAGATAGTCTGTGGTGTTTAAAACAAAATTACAAATGGTACTAATTGGCCCAAAGTCTAACTGGAAAATGGTGGTGGTGGTATCCCTGTACCATGATACCACCACCACCAGTCTGAATCTTTGAAGCATGGTATGATGGATACAACCTGTCAGGTTGTTTAACTCTTTATGTTTATACAGTTCAAAGCAGAGTATTAAGTGAGATCTTTTGTTGGAGCTCTTTTCCAAAATGTTTTATAACCTATAAAACGTTTTTTCTGTCTTTAAATGTCTTTACAACGTTTAAAGACAGAAATATAGTTTAATCGTGTTCCAACTCCGGTTGAAAATATTCACTTTCATTTGTAAAGATACAGTGACTTTTCCCATCACACACCTTTTATAGTCTCTGTTTCTCTTCAGTTACGGTTGGTAACTTCACTTTCTTCCAATTAACATTTGTAATTTTCTTAGCAATCAACATTAAAATACACAGAATCTAGCTTTGAGCATTGAAATCGTCAGCAAACTTTTTGAAGGGACTTCCCTTTTAACTATTTTCTCAATCTCATTAGAGATAATTTCTGACCATAACATGGCAACGTTGCTGCAGAAATCGAGACTGCTTGGAACAGGCAACATTTTTTTCCGTCTTATAGTGTCCAACTATGGTGAGCCCTTATAAATTATGGTCTCAGATTTCTGCTCCTAGCTGAAGGAAGTGGTACCGACGGTTGTTTTATGACATACCTTGGTCGTAATAAGAGGCTATTTAAGCTGCTGTTGCCTTTCTATCATCTTCAGCCAGTTTTCCTTTTTCTCTCCGACCTCGAACATCAAGGAAAGAAAAAGCTGCGTGTGAAAATACCCAGAGATCATCAGTTTCTGAAGTTCTAAGACCAGCATGTCGGGAATAAACAACCATACCACATTTAAAGTCACACAAATCCCTTTTCTCCTCCCTTCTGATGCTCGGTTTGAGTTTCAGAAAGTTGCCTTTGAATTGTCTAGAGCAGGTTAAATGAGAAAAGCCCCTGTGTTTGCTTTGGAGTAACAGTGAAGACAGGGGGGGTCTGCAGCCTGCGGCTCCGGGGCCGCAGCCGGCTGTTTGGACTTTCCACACTGAATCTTAGTAACTTTGGCAAAAAGCAATAAATAACCAAAAAATATAGTTTTGTTTTTTTTTTCTGTTTTTCTGATGGAAAAATTTCACTAAATATCCACAAAAGAATAAATTCAAAACAACCAGTAATCATTTTTTTTTTAGGTCTTTTTATCAGAATCAGTTTTAAAGGTAAAGATCCTGAGACCAAACAGGAATTAACTTAATTTTTAGCACTCACAGTTTACAAACTGTTGACAAACTGTTTACAGTTTACAAAACTTTAGAGGATTTTTTAAAAACAAATATCAACATTCCATAGAAGAAACTTTATCCACCCACGTTATTGGGAAAAATGCTAAATTTAGAAATAAAAATGATGGTTCCTTAAACCCAACAACACATTTTGTTTGGTAGATATTTATAAAAAAAATTATAAGCAGTCATTGTTTTCCAACAGATTATATAACATTTGCGTCCTTAATCAAGTTTTATTTAGCTGGACTGAAGACAAAATGGACAAAGGTCGCCCAGTCATTTGATGCCCAGGCTCCAGTCAGTTCACTCCTTCACCAATTTGTGCACATATTCACTCAAAGCAATTCTTTCATTTCCACTTGCATCTTTTATGAGTAAGCCGACCAGTTCATGCACATGTGAAATAATACGTTTATTCCTAATTTTAGAGATAAATGCTGAATCTCATGTAGAATTGAATCCAATCATAAAACCTTTGGTGAAAACTTTATATGACCATTCGTTACAATCCTGATCCTCGTTGGAAATCTCTGACCTATGAACTATGACAGATTGTGAATCTGATTTACCACTAGCATACACCTTCATATGTTTTTGTGATTGTTTTCATCTCGTAAAGTCACAATACGAGTTTTTACTGCTGGTGAAAACTGCACTATGAGAAACGAATCACAAGCTAATCACTGCACCACGCCATCTTAAGTAACTGTGGAGTCAGCTATTTCCTGTGGAGGTTTAATTCAGAAAATAGAGAACAGAAACATTTTGCTGCTGCTTGTTACTGAACTCTGTGTGAAATGTTCATTGTTGTTTGTGTCTGCCTGCTGACAGCATTGAAACTGTCAGGAGATTGAAATGACATCACTCTTTTTTTTAAAAAACAAACAAAAACATGCCAAAATGTGCGTGTGTGTGGGGAAAATGGCAGAAAGAGCTGTGTGATGTGTGTGTTTTTCTTAAACTGTCAGGAGTGGAAAGGTTTTTTTTTCCATAATTTTGTACGTTTGTCGTGTGAAAATATTTTGTCACTGCACAATTTAAAAGCCACTGGATAGTTGATCATTTTATCTCTTTATCCCACCGGGATGGCTTATAGTTAACTTGTACTGTATAAACAAACTGAATTTAAAAGAAGTTGGCGTTTTACGCTTGTGTCTGATCTCAGCAATGGATTTGACTTCTTCAATCCAAGCAACATTGTCCAAAGTTTTGAGAAATATATGAGTTTTTCTTTTGCCAGGATGGATGTTTCTCAGTCAGGACTCCTATCAGATAAATCTCAGACGAAGCCTGACAAAATGTTTTGAGAGAAACGCTGTTTTCAGGCAGCTGTGTTTCCTGTCTGTTTTCTGGAGACTCGGTAGCCATAGCATGCTAACTCATGTTGGTGAGTCACCCAGCGTTATCTCAGTCCGCTTTCATTCCAACTGAGATCTTCCCATCAAGAGTGGTTTGTGGGTCTGTGCTGCTCGGATCAGATCTTGATGAGGTCTGCTGACACTTATTCATACACGCATAACACCCATGAATGAAGGGCCAAACATATCTTTGTGTTCAATTTCCACTGAGGCACCACATGATTTATTACGATGACACGGAAGATTAAGGCACAATCAGCTTCTTTTCAAATGTCTTCAGAAACTTCCCGCCTTCTTTTCAGCGTGGTCATCTCGGCAGCTTCAGCTCAGCCGTGAAAAGATCATCTTGGAATGGTGGTCAAGCCTCCGACATGCCTCTCTTCCCGGGTTAAATGAGATAAATCCCCCGTGTTTGCTTTAGAGTAACAGTGAACACAGGGGGAGGCTTTGTTAGTGCTCATCGTGGTTATAAAGTTACACGACACAATGTTGAAGATGCAAGGCAGAGGAGTCACATAGCTGTCTTTATGACCACCATATGCAAAATTTCCACATTCGCTATATAATGGAGAAAATTATTTTAATAGTACTTTAATAGTACTAAATCCAGATGGAAATTTGTCGTAAATGCTGAAGAACGCTGTAAAGTTTTCACATACTGCAATCAAAGTCAAGTTTGTGTCGCTCATTTCAGCAACAAGGCAATTCAAAGTGCTTTACACCTGGAAACTATGAAACCCCCCCCCAAAAAAACATTACATTTTGTCAAAATGCCATCTTCAAAACTGAATATACATCAAATATGTTGATTAATGTTCCAGATACTAAGAATCTAAAGCAGGTTTATACAAGTGGGATTGCAGCTGTGATGTAAATGATCTCAGTGTTTCGGCTTGCTGGCAGTTTAGCCCCTTTAATCCCGGAAATGTTGTTCAGGTGATGGAAGGCCGGCTTTGTAATTGCTTTTATGTGTCTTTGAAGGTTCAGGTCAGGTTTTGTACACATTAGACCAAAGAGATCATAAAACACAAAGGGTTGAGGTGGATCCCATGATAAAGAATGTCATGGGATCCACCTCACATGGTTTTATGCAACATCATCAGAGCACCAAAAGTCATCATGAAACAACTGAATGATGATAGCAAGAAAAAAAGCCAAATCAGGTATTAAGGCTTTTAAATACACTTAGACTTTGCTAGGTCAATTTCAGAACCGAGTTGTGCATAGATATGAAGAAACCTGACACCCAAAGGACCTCGGTTTAACCTGCTCCCATTTCTGGGCTTGTAGCAGGAAGCCACGTCGAGTGTTTCTGCCACATACGAGTCAGCTAAGCAGAAAAGGGACCAAACTGCACGACTTTTATCCGTGCGTTTTCCAGACCTGCTGAAGACGATAAAAAGGCACATTCTTTACTCCTCCTCTTCCTGAGCTGAAGAGTTTGAGAGATTAGCAGCAAAATGTGAGCTGACAACATAATATGTAAAACACTTGTTGGGGAAGAAACCCCAACAGTAAACACGTCCAAGGTAGGTCATAAATTATACACTACAAAAAGCGAGCCACAGTTAGACCAAATACCTCTACCTCTACTGCCTCTGCAATATTTGTACACAAGCTTCAACTACAGACATTTATATGGACAGTTAGTATTTATAATTATTTATTGAAGGCTGTGATAAAGATACAGCTGTAAGACAAGCTTGTATGAGTAAATAAGATACAATAAGCAGGGTAAATCATAAAATAATAACTAATAGATGATGTTTGCAAATTTTTTTTTCAGCCAAAAACACCAGAATCATACAATCCTATAAGATTTAAAGATGCATTTGAATGTACCCATGCGATACGTTATGGGAAATACCGGGAATAAAATCATAAAAACAAAAACCCCAAAGAAATTAAATTGGCATCCGAGCTCTGAACACATTCTGCCCCTTGTTCCCATCTGCAGACCACTTCGCCACATAATCAAACCCAGACACAATTTTTCTCACTCTGGCTCAGTGAAAGGCTGTCTGGTCTGCCTCTTGCTGACATTACGGGATCCCAGCGCTGTCACACTGCAACAGAAGGCTCATTGTGGCCAAAAGGAGGGAAACGCAGCGAAAGGATCTTGGAATGTGAACCGGAGCTCCGTCTTTAAGCAGTTTCATTCACTCCCGTCATGGAAATGTGACCGGCGTTAGTCTGTTTCGAGGGGCGGCTCGCTTTTTGGTGTGTCACGGCTGACGTTTGTCTAGAAATACGTAGGAGAAAAGAAGTTGTTTTGCTGCATATAAATGTGCATTCATTTCCAGCACTGGTTAGTTATTAACATCAAATGAAGATGGGGCGAGGTTGATAGTTATAAAATGCGGTTTGTTCCCATTGATGGTCCTTTTGTCAAAACTTGTGTGGTGACCAATTTTCCAGTCTGCTCCACAGTCCTGGTCCAGTACCTTTAGTGTAACATACTAGATGTATCTTCTACAGCTTGAAATAATCTCTAGTCTTATCTTTATTGGAATGAAATGAGTTGAAAGCAAGACTCATTGTGTTTGTGCATTTCTGTACACTTCCCACTTCCTTGAGGACTGATAAGTCAGCCTGGGGTTTTTATGTGCTTCAAGGTCAAGTTGGTCTGTAGCTTTTTCTTTTCAGTTTCTCTTCTAGATTTTACTAGGTTCCCCCTTCTCTCTCTTTCTCTCTCTTTCTTTTTTTTGGCAGCGCTAATTAAAAGTGGGAGGGAAGCTTATTTTTAACGATACGTCTTCCTGTTTGCAGGTTTCAAAGGCAGACGAAAACGATGAATTTAATCACATTCTGAAAAAGTTGATATCTTGCAGCAGGTCGTGTGCGGTGCTCGGTGTTTCAGATCGCCAAGCAAATCTTAGCGTCAGAAAATGATAACCAGAGTAATTACAATAACGTGTATATTTATGCTGCTTTCAAGAAATCAAAAAACTGCAAACAACAGCAGAGTTGTAAACACAAATTATTGAGATTGTTGCAACTGCTGGGAGGAAGGATCTGCAGTAACGCTCCTTTGTGCGACTGGGATGCCGCAGTCTGTCACTGAAGCAGCTGTCCTTCTTGGCTACAGCATGAAAAACCTTATGTTCCAATGCAGTTTTACTTATTTAGAGCCAATTCACAATAAATGTCTTCTCAAAGAATTGTAAATCAAATCGCTGAAAACATAGCAACATGAGGAAATTATTTTCTTTGCTGCTCAGAATGGCTATTGGATTTGACGTTAGCGTCTCGGTTGCCAAGGTTCTATCAAAAGTCCTTATTGTTGTGGATCATACACGTACGACTGCGGCTTCTCTTGTGTCCTAGCAACAGTATCATTGTTGTTTTTACTGCCATGTTCACCTTTAGCACAGTTTTCTCCTCATCGCATTACTTTTGATCAACAATGATTTTCAGCTGTAGACTTTCCTGTGGAGACCATTTTGAACCAGCCTCTCGTTCTTTCTCATTGTCGGGCCTTTAACATTTTCAACAACTATGAGGCAAGTGAGGCCTGCAGAGCTGTAGATGATCTTTCTTAACCTCCTGGGTGAGTCATGGATCTGCCCTTTGCACAACTCTTGGGAAGGTTCATCATTGGTCCATGTTTCCTCCATTTGCAGATTATTTCTCTCACTGTGACTTGTTGGAGTCCAAAAGTATCAAAATGACTTCTTTACCCTCTCCAGATTGATTTTTTAAAACTTTTTTTGACACAATAAATTGCGTTCTCAGATATTTTAGCCTACTTCATGTTACCAGACATGTTCTATAAAACTTATATATTGATTCTTCTGCCTGCTTTTCTTGTAATCATACAAATAATCATCAGACATGGTCAGATGTAACCCACACTTGCTGCTCTCCTGGTAAACTAAAGACAAAACGTCATCATTTACTCATGTCTGTCATGGTATTGTGTGACAGAAATATCATTTTGGAGACGGTTTTCACCAGCTTGCCCCGTTTGTGTTTGTCCCTCAGCATTTCTTTCTCATGCTCTCTCACCCCGTTTCTTACTTCGTCATTGTAACAACTCCCAATGTTTCATCAGTTCCTGTTTCCCAGCATGCATATTGAGGGAATTTATTATGCCAGACATTTGGCTGGAAAATCTGCAGTTTCTGTAGGCTCTATTCAGCTTAAACCTTTGCTGTCAGAACCCGGCGTAAGATAAAAACCAGTGTCACAGAAATCATGGATCTAATCAGTTTATCAGTCCTATCAGTTCACAGCTAGGCCATGACTCGCTGTTCGAGAACACAGACTGTGCTTTTGTTTTGACCCGACGAGGATACAGTACACTTTTGTTTTTTTATCTTACAGCTTTGCTGCATCAAAAGGTAGAAGGAGACTTCTAACATTTTCAAACTTTGATCAATTGCTAAATTAACCAACAATTATAACCACAAATCCTCCTTCATTTTTTTTTTTTTTTTTTTCAACATTTACTCTTTATTTTTTACATCTGCATTAACCCACCTGCATGCAATTCTGCTTAGTTTTAAAAAAAATGCAAATTCATAAAATGCATAATTTATTTGATTCAAGACTGCATGCACATAAAAACTATTTGTGTCAAGCTCCTTGACAATTATTCAGAGGACTCTCTGTATTTAAAAAATGCTCTAAAAGTCAGTCAATGTGTACAAAATTCAGATTTAAATGTCAGCTGATCTGACTCAATCTTTTAAAATGAATGAGTGAGACAGACGTTTTAGTTTAAAAATTAATAAGTTTTGTTTCAGCTCATATCCACCATTTGGAAGATAAGTAAACAAAACAAAACAAAAAGAAAAACCATCCTAACCATAAAAAGTTCAGCCATTTCATGTAAATATATCATCTGCTAGAGATGCATGACTGTCATGACGTCTCGTCTTTAATGAAACATCATAAAACATTCAGCTTTCCAATCCCTCAAGCAGACTTGTGCGATGTTGAAACATCTCCGGTCTCAGGTTTATGCATTTTTACAAGCATTGAGAAAGATTTACATTTAAGGCTGTGGTAGGTCGCAGTATGTGAGAATAACCTTTCCATAAATCCACTGAGAGCGGCGCATGCAGCCAAAGAAACCGACCTATGGAAGAAGAGTAAGACAGCAAGAGTTTGAGCCGCGACTCTTACTGGAATAGAGTTAATGTTTTTTTAGCAACTTATATTTCTACCTTGAATTCTCCTTTATGAAGTAAGATAAGATAATCAGGCCCAAAACAGCTACGAGCTTCCTGATAAATAATCTTTTACTAGTTTGCAATAGTTGACAAGCTTACAAACAAGCCTTCACATAAACTGCTGTGATGTTTTGTGAATTTTTCTTTTTTTTATTGGAGTAGTTTCAGCATTGAAAAAGTGTGCTTGCAGTTAGAAGGAGGAAAAACTGTTTTTGCGTCATCAGACTGGTGACGCCAAGAGAGTTGTCTGCTGCAGGGAGGGTATCTACTGGCCATCGTGCCTATTAGAGCTGAACTTTCTGAGTGAAAGAGAACAGGATATGAGAAAAAGTTTATTTCACCCTGCAGGAAATTTAAGTTTTAGTCTAATTGTGTACACAGCAAAATATAATTTTATGACCCCTTACTGTGAAGGTCAGCGCAAAAATAAGTATAAAAGTCCAGTGGCAGTTCTGCATTCAACGGTAGAGAAATTTAGGGACATTTTTACTGTAAGAAAAGTGCCAGAACAGCAAAAAAACGTTTCAATGATTATCAGCAATAAATTTTATTGGCCGTCAACAGAAACTTTAATGCTTCCCAGCAATAAATGCTTTATAAACGGCTCAAGCTCTCTGTTTTCACGCGTACCCTCAAAAGGTGCGAGGTAATAAAAAAAAAATAAATCTCACATATAAAGTAATATTCTGTCTCTTTGTCTCCACAGGGTTTGTGTGTGCACTGCAGAGACCCGTGTTCGGGTGCAGCAATGGCTTCCAAAACAATGACGGCAAATGCGAAGGTACAGTTCTTCTGTTTTCTGTGGCACAATGATTGTCATTCAGAAATGGAGGTATGGTTGCAAAGTGTTGCTTTGCGGAGTAAAAATTAGTTTTGTTCAATGCTTAAGTTATATTGGCATCAGTTATGGAGCAGCAGCCTCATTTAGAGTTCTGATATCTGGAAGCAGAAATGTTTGTCTTGACATGCTCCCTGCTTGCTATCCGTCTCAAACACTGTGTCTCAAAATTGCAGATACAAACGAGTGCAATGAGGATCCTGAGTTATGTGGGAAAAACGCAAAGTGCATCAACACCGATGGCAGCTACCACTGTGAATGTTCTGCTGGTTTCCACAATGATAGAGGGAAACCCAACTTTACTGTTGAGGAGGGTCAGTGCACTGGTAAGTTTGGTATCGACTGTGCTGAAAATGGATCTGAGAAATTGCTCTTAACTGTGTTTGCATGTTCTCTTCCGTCAGATATTAATGAATGCGTGGACAATAACACAACCTGTGGTCCTCATGGCGCATGCAATAATGTCATTGGGCACTATAAATGCGTCTGTAACGCCGGCTACGTTAGCGCAGACGCAAGCAACAACACTGCACACTGCAGAGGTGGGTGTTATTTTCTCTCTTCTTTCAATTCTGGTTGACCGGCGGTCTTACACAATCTGGAAAAAAGAACAAAATGTGATCCAAGAGTTTTCCAGTTCTAGTGAAAGCTTTGCCTTTCCAGACTTTTCTTCTGTTCTCCTATCGACTTTTTCCTTCCACCAACCAGAACGAAAAACACAGAGAAGTCATCCGCAACTGCAGGTCCACCCGTTCCCTTCTTCCCTCCTGCTGTTATCAACTCATTATGAAATGATAACAGACCTTCCAGTCCCTACATACACAAACACTTTACGCTTAAGAGGCGCTCAGACATCACGTCACTCGGTTTATTCAACAGAAACTCACTTGATGAATGCCGAAACGAGGAGTAACAATAACACAAGCTGAGAAGATTTATGAAAATTGAGAGGCTCAGTTGCCTTTGCTATACAGAACGAAATGCCTCTAAAAGCTATTAGCACACGAGAGCAGACCAAGTAAGGTTGCAATAACAAAACCCTGGAGGGCACTGGTGGATTTAATTGATACTAGTTGTAGGAAGGAAGGAGGAATGTGGTTTTTTTTAAATATCAAGGATTGTAAATAATGGCAGCTAGTCTTGGTTATCAATGAAATGCTCCCAGGCTGAGAAAACCCAACGTTTTAAAGTTAAACTGTTGTGATAACTCTTGGGGAACGCTGTTGTTGCTGAGTAAGAAATAAAGAAATTACATGCAAGAAATGAATGATTTTCAAGATTAAAATCGTGAAAAGTCGTTCTTCACAATTTTCCAGCAACACTCTGTGGATAAACATTTTAATTACAAAGTATTTCACTAAGTGCTCTATTTCACCATCTTTTTAAATGTGCTGCCAGCAAGATAACAACTGGCTCAATATATTGCGGGTTCAGAATTGCCCTAAATTGCAAATCATTATCAAACGGCTCTCTTTCAATCTCTTCCACAGATATAGACGAATGCAAGGAACACGAAGACATTTGTGGAGAGAAAGGCGTCTGTGAAAACCTTAATGGGAGTTATCGATGCAAATGTGATGCAGGACACACCAACTACGGCCAGGAAAAAACCAAATGCTCAAGTAAGTGTAAACGCTGCTCTACCAACCGTAGAAAATGTTCAAGTCGGCGTTTTATTGCTTCTTATAAACCATTTCTATGTACCAAAGAGTATCAGGGTCACACTAAGAAATTACACAAGAATAAAGTCATAATATTACGACTTTATTGTCAGAATTTTATGACTGTTCTCAAAATACTATGACATTATTCTTACATTTATTCAATATTATTCTACTGTTGGTTTATTCTTGTCGGTTTTTTTTTGTTTGTGTGTTACATCTGTGACGCGATCTGTACATGCATTTCTGAAGTAGTCACTAGATTCTTATCTTCAGGTCTGTTTGCTTACATACAACAAGAACCGGTTCTTCACAGCAGGAAAACGAAGCCGCGTCCATGTTGTGCTTCTTCATGTTATCACTCGGCCACAGTTTCATTGTAGACACTTCTTGAAATCCTAAATCTACTTCCTGCAGTAGATAATCTTACCTCAGATCGCCTCATTTTCACTCAGACATTTTACTCGTCTGTCGTCAGAACAGGATTCAGATTTTAAAAATGCTGCGAACGTCATGTAAATGTTTGACTTTTTCTTTTCTCGCAGAGCTCGAGTGTGACAGCTTTAGTGCCGACAGCGATCAGGGGAAGGTATGTCTGGATGCATTACCAGCGTGATTATACCGTAGCCCTCATAATGTTGAGAATGAGGTGAAAAAAAGGAGCATACCGACAGTTGAATCTCTAATTTTGTGCAAAAACACTGTTAACAAACCCACTGAAATAAATTGCAGTCAACAAGAAGTCGAATGATCTCTTTATTCCTTTTGTCTGTGTCTCCTAGTCGTTTGAAGGGCTGGCAGACATGTTGTCCATGATGAGGAACAGCTGCTTGGCTCTGTCCAACCCAAGCTTTTCTGCTGGTGGAAAGGCCGATGGCGACGCGCTGCTCGAGGTTAGGAAAACATAAAACTCAAACTCCCAAACGTTCTGAACCCGAATGCAAATTATCTGTTGACACCACTCTGCTGCTGGGTTTCTGATTTAGTATTCATTTCTTTTGGCGCGAGTAGAAGCTTATTTAACAGGAAATTCCTAAACACCAGTACGGCGAGGGAAATAATCGTCAAGTTGAAATGAGCCCCAGAAGACTCACAAATGGAAACCAAACGTTCAATAAAAGCAGATTAACTGCATGAGTTTGAGAAACAAGTCAGCTTGGGTTTTACATAATTTATCAACTGTGGAGAGTGGCTTTTTGTAAACGTAATTTTATATGTTTTTGCAGATGTGCAGCAAGTGCATGTGCATTTGTGCAATAATGCTTCATTTTAAGAGAAACGTTTCACAACATAAGCCAAGTTAAGATTGGGGATGGTCATTTTTCCATTCTAACCATCTCCAAAGGTGACCCACAGGGCTCTGTGTTTGGACTAGTTACATGTATTTATGCTTTAAAAAAAATTAATCAGCTTCAAGAAAATCCGTCATCTCCAGCCATTCTCCACTCTTACTAAAGTTGTCATTTAAGATTTTTGATGAAAAAGAACAGATGTCTAGAGTTCAAAAACTACAAATAAATTACAATATGTCAACAAAGCACATTTTTAGTGTCTATAAAACACTTCTTCACACTTCCACAGGATTCTGTCCTTTGGAAAATCATATACAGCTGTAGCTTTGTCTGTATTTGATGGATGTTTTGTTTCTTCTTCACTCAGATAAATCACTTGCAATGCGTGGAGTATCCTGACATCTTATTTGGCTAAGAGTAAAAAAAAAACCAGTGTAGTTGAGGAACTGTGTTTCCAAATAGTTTCTCAAATAAATGTAACCACAGCAGTGGGTTACTTCCCACCTCTGTATTTATGGAGAGGAAGGCGGAACCAGAAAATATCTGGGTAACACTTTATTTGACATAGCAAATAAACATAGCATGACATAGCATCTGCTATGAACATGGAGTCTTTATGAATGTCTATGACTGTTGTTATGAAGTGTCATTCAATAAATAATGACACTTTCGATGCAAAGTTGCTTAAAAAGTTGCATTAAAAGTGCCAACGTTGCATTATTTTGTAAATAATGACACATTAACGCAAAGTTGGGACTTTCAATGCAACCTTTAGAGCAACTTTGCATTAAAAGTGTCATTATTTACCAAATGACACTTATGTTGTGTCATGTTTATGACAGCGTCATGTCAGTCTTATGCACGTCCCGTTAAAAAAGGTTTTACATGTGTGCTGTTTACATGTTTATATGTGTGCTTAGATGACCCATCTGGCTTGCAATGATCCTGTTTATATACACTTTAATATTAATTCTTCTTTCTCAAAGGTCAATTCCATCCTTATGACACAGTTCTGTATTTTTGTGTTGATATTTTTTTTTATTACACCACTGCAGTTACGTGCTCTAATGTGTTTTATTGCATCAGTCTTGAAAATCAGAATCTTTCTTTATGTATTTTCCAATAATAAATATATAAAATCTAACCTTCACCTAGTCATTTTTATGTGACTCCAGACGTTAAAAGGAAATTGAACAGGTTTAAAAAATGTCTCTGTCCTCTGTCTCTGTTAGAAACTTCTGACAGCGACTGACACCATCCTGACCCCTGGACACGTGGAAAACAGTAAAGGCGTGAGTGGGCTCCTCAGTGCTGTGGAGAAGTCGATTTTACTGATTGGTCCTCAGCTCAAAGTCAACGACACCAAAATGGAGACCAAAGAAACGGGTATGTTTCAACTCATGAGCTCATGGCTTCTAGTAATTATAATAATGACAATAACATTGTGTCATATTTGTCAAAACAGAAGCAAAAATTGCAGTTCGAAGAGGAGCTACCCGCCCAACTGGACAAATCCATCTGACTAGTGAAAACGCTGATCTCAACACTGACTGGACAACAGCAGCTGGCAAAGGCCCATATCCTGGTGAACGCTTACTCTGATAAACAGGTCACGCTCACCTTCAGAAACATAAACTGACCCTGAGTGTCCCAAACAGGTTTCGCTCTGGCCGCATTGCTGAGCTACAAGAACCTGGAGGGGTCTGTAAACAGATCTTTCGAGGGCCTGAAAGAAAAAGAAAAAGACGCCGTTTCCTTCCAGGTTTTCTCCAAAGTCGTCTCTATCGTGGTTTCCAACCCATCGACTCAGAAACTGCACAGTCCTGTCAACATTACTTTCAGACATCTAAAGGTAGGTCCAACCTCTTCGCCATCTGAAAATTTAACAAATTTCACAACTTTGGTCCCCAATTGAACCACGTGTCCCAGACTATAAGGTGTGAAAACACCCTAAGAGATCCTCATTCCTGGTAGCTCTAATTCCAGCTTCTAATATAATGAGAGTCTGCACGAAAACACCATATGAAGTCATTACCAGGCAACTTTCAGAGCTTTCTCTGAAATCCAATGAAGGTATAAATATACCACAGCCTCTGTATTTAACTCTTGATTTTGGTTTCCACATTAGGACATAAAACAGACCCCTGAGGTGAGCTACATCTGCGCGTACTGGGATGAGAGAGCAGTCTGGTCCCCAGATGGCTGCTCCCAGGAGCGGTCCAACGACACACACACTGTGTGTTCGTGTGAACATCTGAGCAGCTTTGCTGTGCTGATGGCTCTTTATCCCATGAAGGTAAGTCACAGACAATACTTACCCCGACAAAGTGCATCTTTTTTTTTCAGATGTGGGAACTATGCAGAAGCAAGAATGTTTTTGGATGAAAAAATATATATTCATGGCATTAGGTAAAATCTAACTATGTTTGAACTTGGTGCAATATAGTAAGGATCACAGTTACGTGTTGGGATGAAGTTTTTATTGAAGAAATAGAGCTACTGATGTCAGGAATGGGCTCAAAGAGTTTTTTTTAATTACTGGAAAGGTTATGATTGGATTTAGAACCACGAGGCTCAAACTAACCAGCAGAATCTAGAGAAACTCAGGGAAGCGACCAATTAGAAATTAACACAAAGGGAACCAACAGGACATAAAATGATAAAATAAAAACCTGCCAGAGATCTACACCGAAACATGAATCTGAACCAAAATGGTAAACTGGCAAATGGACCGATGATAAATAATGCTTAGTGTTTTCCAGACATACTCACCACTCAAAGTGTTTGTGGGTTCAACTTTATGGGGTCTCAAGCATTTTTAAAAGGCAGGAACCATTGAGATTCCGACGTAAACAACCAGATTCATTCAATACGAGTCGTGTTCATCATTTCTGAGGGGAGCGTCTTTGTAAGCTGACGTGTGTTTTCTTGCAGACCAGCTTTCAGCTCCAACTGTTGACCCAGATCGGCCTGATCATCTCCCTCGTTTGCCTGGTGCTGAGCATCCTGACGTTCCAGTTCTGCCGGTCCATTCAGGGGACGCGCACCACCATCCACCTGCACCTCTGCGTCTGCCTCTTCATGGCGGACCTCGTCTTCCTGGTCGGGATTTCTCAAACTAGACCAGAGGTAAGGATTGGTAGTGTTACTTCAAAACAATATTAATTACAGGGTGCTGTTATGTAAAAAAAAAATTGTTTGGCATTTTATATCATGTTGCAATGTTATCCCCTCATCAAAAACATACTTGGAGAGTTGCTGCATGTTTGAGAAATATGTGAATCTCCCATGGCAACCATTCTGGGTGCAGGAACAGATGTAAACAGCACATTGAGAATAATGTGCTAAAGGCAGAGGGCTGGAAAGAGCAGGAGCTTCTTAAAGAGACAGAAACCCAATTTCAAGGCATTAAATTGCAAAGTCAAATTTCTTTTAAGTCTTGTTTGATATAGATAGCATTTGTATGGCAACTGAAGATAACATAGTGACGTGATTGTGCTATAAAATGGCACTAAAGTACATAATACTTTCTCGCTTTGTTTCCCCTTACAGAGACATGAACAGCAAGACAGTTAGCTTGAAACTTATTCTTTCTTTTTCGTGTTGTTTTGTCTCCCAGGGCGGCTGCAAGTTTGTTGCCGCAATGCTCCATTTCTTCTTCTTGGGCGTAATGAGCTGGATGCTGTTAGAAGGGGTGCAGCTCTACAGAATGGTGGTCCTGGTGTTTAACGCCACCATCCGGCCCCTCTACTTGTACATCACCGGTTACGGGTTCCCTCTGGGGATTGTTATCATATCCGCCATCAGCAGACCAGGGGGCTACGGCACTAAAGACCAGTAAGTAAACATCGCCTTTTTTAAAAAAGTAAACATCGCTTTTTTTTAAAAAATGTTGCACATAAAAGAAGTCATTGCTTTAAAGTGAAACCAGGAAATTCATGTCTTGCTTGTATTGTGTCACACTATTTGCGTCAGTGGAATTTAAACACTTTCTGTTATCAGCTTCTGTGACGTGAGCTTTTTTCCCCCCTTCTTTTCCTTCTTCTTCTTCTTCTTTTATCTCACTACCAAAGCTGCTGGCTGTCCTTGGAGCACGGCCTGATCTGGAGCTTCTTCGGCCCCGTGTGCTTCATCATCGCCCTGAACGTCTTTTTCTTCATCGTCACTGTGTGGAAGCTCGCCCAGAAGTTCGCCACCCTCAACCCAGACCTCTCCAAGCTGCACAAAATAAAGTTAGTCTCTGCAGACATTCATACATGAGCTCCTTTGCAATGAACGGAAAATGATTTGAGTCTCTCCCGTTTCCTTACATTAATAAGCTTTGTTTTTTTTTTACTCCTTTTCAACAGCACATTCTCAGAAAAAGTGTTCAACTGTAAAATTCATTGGAGTCTGAAAATGTCCTTGCTTGGATGCAGAAGCTCATAGATCAGGGGTTAGTCTGAGAAATTAAAAAAAAAAATCATCCTCTTGCATAAAAAGCAGCTGCTTGACGAAGCGGCCATAAAGCGTGAGATTGGGATCGAAAAGGGGTCGGTGGGTAAATGAACAGATGGTTGAGTTGGTGAATGTAGCGAGAAGCACCGTTTCAATTTGAAGAAGCTGAAATTAAAGAATCCCCTATAAAAGTAGCTACATTATAATTTGTCCCTGGGGAATTTACGACACTTCCTTAATCTTCTTTATTTATGACTTCTGCTTTTAAGTATTTTTTTTTTTTTTTTTTACTTTTCGCAACCCAACTGAAAGTACATCATAATAATGAAGGAAATACGAAGTTTTCAAAATTGTGTTGTCTCCCTTTTACATCTTAACCCTAAAATAAGAAAAACAATGGAACAAATTTCCTTCTAAAAACAACTAATTAGCAAATAGAGACAATCTATGTGTAATCTGACTGAGCTCTGTGCAGGCCATCATAAAAAAAATACATTTAAACAATATGACACTCATACAAACTGACTTGGCTGTCCATCTAAACCAGGGGTCTGCAACCTTTTCCATTCTTAGAGCCTATTTTGCCCCTGCTGCTACAAAATAAAACTCACGTAAAGCCACAAAAAGTGATTTTATAAAATTAACTATGAAAGTTGACAAAATGACACTAAAATTTATTTCTATTTTTAGATTTTAGAACAAAGTGAATTACCTTTTACAAAATAAAGAAAATATGCTGGATGAGATGAGTATTTTCCTTGAAAATGGAAATAGGTAGCATAGTTTATAGCTAAATACTTTTAAAAACTTGTTGTAGGTATTATATTCTGATTTTGCATAAGAACAACAACAAAAGCATTTCCTTTTCAGTATTTAGGAGCCACAGTTGCAGGTCCAGAGAGTCACAACTTGCATAGAAGAATCCGATGACGGAATGACTATTAGTTATGATCTCCAAAAATCTGGAAGACTAGAAAAATGAAATCCATTGCTGAAAGAAAGCCGTAAGAGCTACTCTCTCGTCTGACCGTTTTAAAATGGCCAAATGAGATCAGAAACCAAAAGAATCAGATGTCATGTCCTGGACTTTTACAGAAATTCTGAACTTTAACATACATGTGTTTTTTTTCTTTCTCTTTTCTTTTGACTTTAAAGAAAAAAAAACAACAAAAAGTACAAACAGTTTCAAGGGGCATCGACTTCTCAAATCACAGTAAATTACAAACTGAAACTATTAAGCAACAAATATATTCACTGGATCCTTAAATCCAGGTTTATCTCATAACTTTCTTTTTTTTTTTTATTCAGTTGTTGGTTCCTGTTTGGTTTAGGCTGCAGTAGATTTTAAACTTGGACAAAGGTTCACCTTCCAGCATGACAATGACCCATAACATAAATCTAACAGAGCGCCAGGTCAAGACTTAAAAAGATAATTCTGTTCAAGGACACTGTCCATGCAGTCTGATTGAGCCTAATTATAACAAAAACACTTATAAGTACAGCTAAAGATGGTTTCTACAAATTTAAAAAGAAAAAGTCATGTTTTTTTCACTTTACAACACTTTGCATGCGAGACTCTTAAAGGTTTGGGTACTTTTGCAAAGTTTTCACTAAAGACATGCTAAAAGTCTTGGTGGTGGCATTTTTGTCTTCAGGGATTTTTCACAGACGCTGGCAACATCTGAGTCACAAATGAGAAATCTTCGTCTGCGTTCTCTTCCCGCCTGTCTGATTTGTCGTTTCGTCCTGCAGAGCTTTCACAGTCACCGCCATCGCCCAGATGTGCATACTGGGACTGATGTGGGTGTTTGGAGCCTTCTTGTTCAGCGAGGGCATGACGGCGGTCGCATACATCTTCACCATCCTCAACAGCCTGCAGGGTGCCCTGGTCTTCATCATGCACTGTGTGCTGTCTAAACAGGTAGGAAGGATCTGGAAGATGTTTGTGGGAGAGAATAGTGTCGGGAGGAAAAGAATATGACACACATACAAACTGACAAGTTCAACATAAAACCACCAACCAGACCGGCGGTTTTAAAAAGAGAAGAAATGTTTTAGAAAGCTGTAAATATGGGATTGAACAACGCGCAGCGATTTGAATATTTCCCCGTGGCTCTGCTGCCCCCTGCAGGTGAGGGATGAGTACGTCCAGTTCCTCTCCTGCGTCTGCACGCCGCAAAAGAAGAGATACTCAGACTTCAGCAGCACCAATCCGTCCAGCAGTCAATCTCAAGTACGTGATGTTTCCTGCCTCACATGTATTTGATAAGCTATTTATCTGTTTCTAAGGTATTTTAAAACAAAAGCTGCGTTTCTGCATAGGTACAATTTATGATCGACAACTAAAACCAGACAGCTACTAGAGATCCAGTTAGTTGTCAAAAATATTTATTGTTCCAAATGTTTTGTCTAAGTTCAGACATCAAACCTCAGCAAAAAAGAAAGTAAATTTGCCAAAAAAAAGAAAGATAATTTAACCTGTCGTCGATGTCTGTTTTTAGCATTGCATCATTTTACATTTTTCAAAGAAACAATCAGATTTTAGGTGTAAGACACTCATGTATGGAAATCTTGAGTACCATGGTTACATAATATTTACTCCGCCTTTAAAAACCAAAATGAATACCAGGATTTATTCAAAAGTAACATAGTAATAGAACATACTGATTATCACAGTCTTACTAATATGTTGAAATGTTCTTTCTTTTTTTTTCCTTCTTTCAAAGTTTTGCATTTGGAAAGATTCTTGTCTTGAATGTTTTGAAAAAAATGTAACATCAGTTAGCGAGTAACACTGTGCCCAAGCGTCGACGATTTCGGTAACCCTTGTTATTATTATTATTTGCATATAAAGACCTTTCTGGTGAGGTTTGAAATGGAACATCTGGACTGTAAAACATATTTCATCATAATCAAAGACTGTGATCGTCCATCTGTCTGCATTGCAGTACATTATGTCCTGTACTGCTGTCCAGTGGGTTGTAATAGTTGATTTTAAAATCTGGTGAACATTGTTAAATCTTTCCTCATGATGTGACTTGTTTCCTTGTAGGGTTCCCGGAGTGGACAGATCACAGGAGAATCCCAAATATGAAGAGCTTCATCATTTTCACCCCGACTCCTGGGCAGAAAATCACTCCTTCAGACTGTTAGGGCAAAGACTGTCAAGGTTCATATCACCTAGAAAAACAAACGTGTCCTTCTGTTTCAGTGATTTTTAAATTATTTTTCTTTCAACCTGCCGTTGTTGACCCGTAGAAGAGCAGCAAGAGTGATCTCTTATTGAAAAACAAAACAGAGACGCTATAAAACCGAAAAAAACATGGAGCGAAACCATCAGCTGGTTTCAGGATTTGGATTTATGCCATTTTGCTTTTTGGAGACTTGAGTTAAAGGTGGTCAGACTGTGAATTGTGAAAACTAAACCCTCCATCTTACCTGCTCAAGTCTGTGTTCACTTTCACCATGATGAAAAACAATTTTAGAGCCAAAATAAAAGACTCATTCACAAGTGTTTCAAACATTGTAAAAGGATGAATTTTTAATATATTTAAACCATTTCTGGTGACCAAACGGTTCCCCCTGCTGACTACTAAAGCAAACGCAATGTTTCAGAAAATTTATATTTGTCTTTTTGACAGTTCTGTTTAAATACTCTGTCAGATCTACATAAAATACCATACAGGAAAAAACCCAGAAAATCTTATTTAATTATGCACACCGACTTCAATAAAAAAAAAACAAGACACCAAAATATAATGTAGAGAGAAAAAAATAAAATAAGTCAAAGGGTTTGATAGTTTTTCATGTTTTTACTGCCATTCACAACATGACAGATTGTATGTGATGTGATTTATACTGTAAAATGATCCAGATTATGTTTTTTTTTTGAAAAAGTGAGCCTTAAAAATGTTTATTCAGGAGTTGTTTGAGTTACATCGATGCTGCGTTAGTAAGCAGGAGTAACTCGTCAGTCCAACAGGAACATATCACAGTTATTATATAAGCTGTACTGCTTTCAGAGCAACTAAAACTGAGTTTTATGGATTTAGACATATTTATTTCAGAGCGCAGACAACAGAAGTTAATACACACGTGAGCAGATAGTTTGCACTGTTTTTTCTGTAAATGTTACCTGTACAAATAGTAGTTTTTGTTGTTTGTTTTGTGCGTACCGTAGGGAAGAAGGTATAGAATATACGTCAAAAAGTATACTTGTATTAGGGTGATGGGGGTCATGAAATTCACACCAGATGTTGGTAACAATCCAAGTTATCCTCAAATGTTTACCGTTACCTGGGATTAAAACACACTTTTTCCAGCACAGAGTGAAAAACTAAATATAAACTAAATATATAGCTCTGTTTTCTTAAACATAGTGCACAAATAATTCACAATTTAAGAAAATAAGAAATTCATTCGTATTGAATAAAATGAGACTGTCTGTATGTTTCCGTTTATGTTTTTGGACATTTTCAAATATTTAGATTTTTTCATGGACCTCTGAAATTTCTAAGCTTGGTCCAGTTTAGTCCTCAATTAGGACTGAACCTGTCGGTATCGACCACCACCACTAGGGGGCAGGAATTCTTTCAAAACACTGAGATTTCGTCAAGTTTCTTTAGTATCTAAGCCTTTTTTTTTGTAGTGTATTAATTTTAATGCATTTCATCCTTATTCTCATTATACATGTCACACATACTTTCTGACACATTTGTTACAATTTTGTTGTATTTGGCCTAAGTTTGGCTACTGCCGACGTCTGGTGTGAAAGTCTAATTGGCAATAGCCAATTCAGAAACATATTCACCTGGAGAAATGCTGAAGTGTTTGATACTTATTTCTGTGGTATTTGTTTTCATGTACTGTAATTAAATATTTTGCTTATAATGGGACAGAAACTCACACACAGCCTCTGATTTCAAACAAAATGAGTGATATGTTTTGCTTTAATCACTCGTGGCTAATGTTAAATCCTCCATCTTGGCTTATGACTGAGCTTTCCTGCTCTTTTATTATTACTATTGTTATTATTATTATTGCAATTGCCAACCAAGTAAACACACATGGGACACGATAAGAGCTTCGGTAACCAACCTAAACGGGCCCACCCTGCTGATAAGGCTGCAGCAGCTTCCCCCCATCATGCAGTGTTTGTTGAGTAAATGTCCATTTAATTACTGTTCTTTTTTTAGAACTTGTGTGTCCAGAACATGTTAGTTACTGTAAGACTGAGGCTTTATTGCTGAAATGAGAGCTTAGACAGCCACACGATTTGTACAGACCTGAGTTTGTTTTGTATCTTTGCACTTTTCTGTTGTAAAAAGAAATACAGTACTATAGGTTTTCATATTGTTATGCAATAATAGAAGCAGTCGCACTTGCAGAACCTTAATAGTTTTATGTATAGATATGCATTTTAATTTTCCGTCAATTCACATCTGTTGAGTTAGACATGGAAAATGCGTTTTCAAATTAAATTGGAGGCTTTCAGAGCTGCGTTTTGTTTTATCTTCCTATTTATGTTCAGATTTCAATGTTAACTCTTTGTTTTACCAGCTGTTCTTTGGTTTGTAATTGTCATGGTTTTTATTATTATTTTTACCGTTTTTATTCCTGCAAAGCAAAAAGTTGTATTTATGCTAAAAAGAAAAAGAGCAATGTGCAGCTTTTTAAAATGAATGTAAGATTCCTTATTGTTAGAATATAGTATAGCTACATTTATAAATATGCTTATTTTTTTACTTTGGTTCACTTTACACTATTTGGTACTTTTTCTTCAATAGATATTGTCCACAATTCTGAATAAAGCTTTTTCTTCATGTGAGAAATCTGATTTATATGTGTTCTCGTTATCAAAACTGTCTTTACAGATTAGTTCAATGAATGTGTGTCTTATTGAAAAGTTCATTTACGTAATAAAGTGAAACACATTCAATTGATTAATCGCACACAGATTGGGGTTTTGGGACTTTATTCTATTAATTATAACGATTTTTTTTCTTCTTACACCTGCTAAAAAGACATCAGTGAATAGCATATTAGACCAATAAAAACGGCTTTTCAACAAAGAAATGTGGACTCAATGAAAAGTATGTTTAATACCTGCCTAAAAGTTGTTGTTTTTAAAGATCCTTTTAACCTGATAACTTTCAGCACACACCGGCGAGTGAGTGAGGAGCTGCAAGTCCGGCTTTGACTGGAAAAAGCTAAACTAAACAATCACCCACAAACTTATGAATCAGAGAAACACACCAGTAAGCTACCTCACAACATCGCTGTCGTGGAAATGATTGCAAACGGTGTGTAAAAGCACGTCTTCTACACACCTGTACGCGTAATCGTCTTGTATTGTACAGTAAGTGATTAGATTGTTTTCCATGAAATGTAAGGAAATGAGTCATCTCACACTCATGAGTCTCAGAAAGTCTTAGACAGTGGAAGAAACCACACAAGGCTGTACTGACACTAGATTTGACAGAGTTTTCTTTTATAAGCTCCTAATTTGTTTTCAGACATCCGGTTAGAAGCTTACATACATCATGGGGATTATTGTTGTACAAATTAGCCTGATAACAAACCACCCTCTTCTTCTACGCTTTGCTTCGTTCTGAGACTGTTGGAGCCTTTAAATCTGACCCAATTGCTAATATTTGTCCATGACATATGAAGCTTACCTTGAATTGCCTGCGCTGTAAAGAATGGTCCTTCACTGCCAGGAGAGAAGTGGCGAGCTGAAGCTAATGGCTAATAATGTTAATTCAATATTAATGGAAGCGTGGCCAACACGGACTGAACGGCTTCATTCACTTCCTCCGCTGCCATTCTAAAGACAGTGCAGAAAAATGACATCACATCGCCTGCGACCAAGGGCGTAAATCCCATCTCGTTATTGGGGGGGGACCATAAACAGGAACATTTCTTAAGAGCAATTTTTGGGGGGTCGACAAAGTTACAGAGAAATGTAGCGTAAGATATGGTTTAAAAAGTTTTAAACAACATTCAAGCTGCAGGACCAAAAATGACTAGTAATGCCCATCAACAAACTATTGAGAAATAAAACTAAAATTCAAATGTTGCTTAGATACGAGTTTTGTTCAGTCTGACTGATTTAATCTCTGCTACACCTTTACCAAAATTTAAGGTTCTAAATACAAAAGCTTTAATGAGCTACTAATAAAATTCATCATAAACATTGATTTATTGAAAAACAAGTTATGGGCTATTTAAATTATAACTTAAGTTGCTTTATTTTTAAGCCTTTTTTTTTGTTTTGTCATGTGCTGGATGACTGAGAACCAACAAGTAGATATAAATGGATATCTAGGGGGTATCATAACGTAAACGTAACACTTAAAGGTTTCACAAGATTAAATCATCGTGGGTTTTCGCTATAATCCCAAAATTGGACAAAAGCATACATACGCTATTTGAGTCAATATTTCGTAGCAAATTGCCCCTAAATCACATGCTTTTTGTTTTCCCGAAGCCATCACCGCGTCCCCGGCATTATTCTGACAAGACCCATAAAGTAAAGAAAAAAAAAAAAAGCTCCTTGTTCCTGGTAAAGACGCAGCTCGGTTTTGGCTCCGGGGCAGATGAGTATCACGCCCCACTGTGACGCTGGAGCTATGAGTTGCAACCTGCTCTGCTCTCTGCTATGCGCTGCTTATCAGGCATTTTATTTCTGACAGCTGCTCTGGAAACATCTGCTCTGAGCGGCTGCTGCTGCTCACCCTGTGCATTAATTACTTCTGGATCCTCCTTCCCAGTGGAGCTTTTTATAAAATCCCTGAACAGGTAAATAAATCGTCTCTCTCTCTCTGATTCTTTTGACCCATTTCTTTCCTTATACTCCATTTGAATCTTTTCTTATTGCAGACAATGAAGCTGCTGATTTGTGTCCTTGCCAGCTTGGTCTTCTTGGCTCCGCTGAGGCTCGTCTCCGTCCCCTGGCTGTCCAGCCTGATTGCAGGGCTGGGTGTCCTTGTGGTCTGGACCGGGTCCTGGAAGAACATTCGTATTGCTGCATGCACCATCAAGAGAGACCTGATGTATGAAAGTATTGCGTTGTGCACGTCGTACTCCTGTTCTTTCTGACCTCCCATCGCTCCCTCTGTTTTTCCCCTCTTTTCAACAGGTGTCTGGCTGCTATTGTGAAAGTAAGACTTTCCATGCACAGAAATGTGCGAAATAAAAGAACCGTCCCCGCCTTGTTTGCTCAGAAGGTGCTGCAGCATCCAGACAAACCCGCCTTGATCTTTGAGGCTACAGGAGAGGTGAGGAAAAACATTTCAAAACTGGTGCAAAATCAAAGAAAGAAAAAAACTGAATGAAACCTATTTACTTTCTCATGTGCATTTCCTCCAGGTTTGGAGTTTTAAGGCCCTGGAGGAGCGATGCAATGCCGTGGCTCACTGGGCTCTGGCCCAGGGCTGGGCTGAGGGGGATGTGGTGGCCTTGTACATGGAGAGTCATCCGTTGGTGGTCGCTCTGTGGCTGGGACTGGCCATGGTGGGTGTGGAGGCCGCGTTCATCAACCACAACCTTCGGCAGGAATCGCTGCTGCACTGCGTTGGAGTATCTGGAGCTCGGGCCGTGGTGTTTGGAGCCGAAATGACTGAAGGTGGGAGACAAAGCGACACGCAACCGACAGGATTACAGCATTTCCTTCTATTTGCTAAATGCCAAAATTGTAAAAACTATTTTAGAGACAGTTTTTTTTGTAATACTTTTGTCAGAGTTACAAGTTTAAATACTACAAGATTACATTTTTTTTTTTTTTTACAAAAAGAATTTTTGTAAAAAATTTTACAAAATTTTTGTAAAAATGACTGTAAGGCTTTCTAACTGATTAATTTACAGACTTTGAGTTAAAAGGACACACACTTGGCGGAGGCAACACCTCAAACACACTTCTCCTTTGGCTTAATGGAAACATTAAAAGCAATCAAGTTATCAGGAAGTGAACTGTCAACCAGGAAGCCAGGGGAATCATTTTCCAAATGCCAGAACGTGCCACAAATGTTTGTTCAAACAAAATGCAGTCAGTGAGCCAGAGATAAAAATGCGCACAATATAGAAATCCACCTTAAAACAGAAGCAAAAAGACTTTGTGAAGTCGTTGGCTAAAGCTGGTCAGAGTGTCATCAGAATGGAAGGAGTCCGATATCGGACCACACAGTGAGGAAGAACCCATTACTCCAAAAACTAGCTTACAGTTAGTTTTTGCTTACAAAAACTACAGTTTGCAAATGCACTCATTGAACAACGACCCTAGGTTTTTGTTTGGAGACGCATCCTTTTATTTTTGATTAATTGAAATTGAAATGTTTGGCCACAATGACCCCTAACTTTAACCCATCCCAACAGTAAGGTATGGTGGTGGCAGGATCATGTTATGTGGGTTATATGCCGCAGAAGGAGCAGGGAAGAAGTAAAACATAGATGGCATCATGAAGAAAGACTGTTGTGTGAAAGTACTGAAGTGAAATTTCAAAGGATCGTCAGGAAATTAAAACTGGGATTTAAATGAGTTACAAAGTGCCTAAAAGACAAGAAACTTCTGTTTTCACAAATCCCTGATATCACTCCTATAATCTGAGAGCAGAGCTGAAAAGGTGTGTGTGTGTGGGGGCGAGGGGGTGTGTGTGTGTGTGTGTGTGTGTGCGTGTGAGAAAGGCCAACTACAAACTTCACTCAGTTCTGTCAGGCGAACGGTCCAAGATTCCTGCAAGCTAAAGTGACCCAATCACATTGTTTAAAAGGCAATTCTAGTAAATACTTAAGAAGTGTAAGATAGCTTCTTTATTTGAAAAAAAGCAATAAAAAAAAATCTAATATATTCTGGCAATCTTTGTTCTTTCAGGAATCATTTTGGTTATTGAACCAACCTAAAATAGAAACATCTCAGTCTGATTTAATGAGGGAAGGAGGTTTTGTGTCAGCATACAGAGCATCTTACATATCTGTTTTCAGCAGGATGGAAGCTTACTGCTGGAAGATGCTGATTAACAGCTACATCTTATTAAATTAGAATATGATCAAAAAGGTCAATCATTTGGCTCTAAAATGAGCCTCATTAGACTCACACAGAGCAATAAATCTACAGGGTTTGCTCCTGTTGTTAGCCAAAATCACAGAAAATTAACATAACTGAAACATGTCCCTGTTCATGATTAACCTACATTATATATCAGTTTAATGTTATTAAAATACGTTAACTTTTCACTGACATGCACCCGTATCAAAACGAACCGATTGCAGAAGATTTCATCCGACATACAAGCTACAAATCTTTTGTGCGAGCCGTCTCTTGAGGAAAAGTGTTGCCCTCTCCGCATTCCTATGCACGCCGCACTCCGTTTTTTCTTCCAGCGGTGTCAGAGGTGTCAGGATCTCTGCAGCCCGGCACGACTCTGTTCTGCACCGGCGATGAGGAGGATGAGGACGATGAGAAGGAGCAGCGCCGCAGCTTCCAGGCTCAGAGTGTAGAGGCCCTGCTGACCTGCTCGCCCACACACCCACCGTATTACAAGCTGAGGAAAGGCTTCAATGGTAACACTCTGCAGCTTGTGTTGCTCCAATGCTTTTATGTGCGTGCGTAGCTGCAAAGTTATATTTCATGTCTTCAAAAATACTTTGATTGCAATGTATTTTCTCAGCAGGTCTTTGCCTGCAAGATTGCGTTCTTTCTCTTGAGATTTAACCCGTGTTGACAGGCAGACAACACAAAAACGCGCACGAAAACTTCACCGTCAGCCTCTTGTGCGATGTTGTAACACTTTAAATGCCACTAAAAGTTATATTTAAATAATCACTGCAGACTGGCAGCATCCCAACTATTCAGTTCTGTTTCTGTCTTGGTTGTAGTATCGCATTCCTGAGTTGCTCTTCATGTCTTTGCTTGCTCGGTCTGTCAGGGGAGAAAGAAACATGTTTGGTGCCAATGGGGGAATCTTGAGTGCGTGTCATACAAGTAAAAGCTCTGCTGAATGCGACAACAGACACCGAAATCCCTAGAAAGCTTTTTAACGTCTCTGCACATTGGGTTTCTGCTGGCTTGCAGACAGACTTTTCTACATCTACACGTCCGGAACAACTGGAATGCCGAAGGCCGCGGTGGTGGTGCACAGCCGGTGAGTTTGTTTCATTCAGTTTGGTGAATTAAGCACAATGCTGAATGTCAACACGTTGCTGAAAAACAGCCAAACATGTTCAACTCCTAAATGTAGGTACAGCTGCTAAGCATTTTTATTTGTTTTACACCGTTTTGAGTTTTCTGCTACTTTTCAACTAGGAAGCATTTGGGCTTCGCTCTAATACTGCAGTGCAACCAGATGGGGTTACGGTGAGCTTTTCAAAGCAAAAGCCTTTCTTTTTTTACCTTTAAAACAATAAATTAGGATATGACCATAATGAATAGGTTCTATATGATTTACAGTCTGCAACCTTTACAGTACAGGGAGCCATTTTCACCCTCAGTCCTGTGAAGTAAAACTTGTTTAGAGCCACAAATGTTACATGAGCAAATAATTAAAAAGGTAAATATCTACTGTAGGAATTTTGAATTACTGTTTTTTTTAAAGTAGTATCTATCCTATTTTATATCCTACCCTAAAGAAAAAAAATATATATATATATATCATCTTCTGCTGTGAAATTCAATGGTATTATTCAATGAGAAAAGAGAAACTAATATCAAAAACCTGCATTTGTTATTATTTCTATATTTAAAAATATTAGTTGGATCTTTATTATTTTAAGAGCCATTTTAAAAGGTCCAAAGAGCCACTTGCACAACTAAACCAGCATTAACTGAGTGCAATGATGACGTTTCAAAATGAGTCCTATAGATACTCTACAAAATAAAAGCCTTCATATTTAACAGTAACAATTTACTAAAGCCCTGCTGGAGATAAATCAGCAATGAACCAATATGAACAGCAGTTTCCTTCATGTCTGTCACGTATTTAGAAACGGCTGATATGATTAACTCAGACAAAAATGTTAACCTACAGGTGACCTTTGACCCACACAAGATTGCATAACACACAGAAGGTCTTTCATGAAAAGACTGCATGACACAAGGAAACCAGTTCGCTGTTAGCAAATAGTTCACCTGTGGTAACTGTGGGGGAGCTGCAGAGTTGCACGGCTCAGGTGGAAGATTTTCTTGACAGATGTGTGATCGACAAAGCGAGTTTGGAACGCGCCTTTTAGGAGCTGAACTGAACACGTGAAGACGTTTCCTGGTCAGATGAAACCAAAATTAATTATTTTTTAAATTCAAGATGTAAAATAAAACGTAAGGGGAGAAAAACTAACACTACACGTCACCCACCAACCAAAAAGAGTTTTTGTTTATCGGTGTGTGGAGTAGATGTATGGAATGGATTAAATGAAGAGTTCAGAAAAAGTACAAATATAAACCAGCTTAAAAAAAAAAAACAGTTTAAAAAGGAACTTGTTGGGAAATATGTTGTATAAGATGAGTGTTTCAAAGTCCACAAATGCCACTGATGATATAAAAAATGTTTAAATAACTGTACATTTAAAGATGAGAATGGGAGATTTAAATGTCATCCAGGTGGAAATAATTTCAGTTTATCTGGTGTTTGGAGATTTAATTTTTCATAAGCTGATGGCAGGAAATCATGAGATATTGCATCTTCTATCTGCTCCTTTTGAACAGATGATATAAAATTGCATGTCAGTTGGGCATGATAATGTGTTTTAATTTAATCTTTTTTTCTTTCTTTTACTTTTATCTCTTCGACATAAATAAATAACATAAATAAATATCACATCACCCTGAAAACACCATCCCCATGTTCAAACAAGGGAGTGGCGCCATCATGCTTAGGGAAATCTTTCTACAGCGGTGACTGAAATCCGATCAAACCCTGTGCAGTGTGCCACCGTAACTTGACCAAACGGACTCAGAGTAACAAATGCTGATTGTCTCGTCTTCCACTTGGCTTTGCAGCTATTTCCGCATCGCTGCCTTCGGTTTTCATTCGTTTGGCTTGCGTCCCGATGACGTCCTCTACAACTGCCTGCCTCTCTATCACTCCGCAGGTAGGCCCTGTTTTTACTGAACAATGCATCTCTGTATTTATCACACCCTTTTTGGAAAAATCTGCCATGAACCTGTTTTATTTTGTCCAGGTTTTTGCTCCGTTTTGTTACGCTTACTCATCTACCTGCTTACAGCTTTCTTATTTCATTCATTAGAGGAACAAAAATCTTTCTAAACCCCAGCCTTTTGTGTGAAATATATTTCTGCCCAAGGCAGCTTTTGTCTCAGTCTATGAAATATTTTTCCAAAAGTCTTGAGGATGATGAAGATGATTTTTGTCACGCGTGAGACGACACTTTGTGTTCGTTTTACTCTCGGCTGCCATTTTTGCCCAGTTCTATTTATTTTTGCTAAATCTTGAACACTGACATTAACTGAGGAAACTGATTCGTGCAGCGGTTTAGATGTTTTCCTTGGTTGTTTCGTGACCTTTTGGACGAGTTGATGCACTCACTTCGAAGGTTCGCCGTTTTCTCCATTTACGGATAATGTAATTTTTTTGAGGTTCGAAACGACTCGAGTGCAGAACTAAGCTGTTGTTAAATAAAGTCCTGTAACAGTAAGGAAAACACAGGAGAAATGCAGGGAAAACCAGTCATGGAAGACAGGCAGTGAAATGTAGGAATCCAGCCAGGAAACAGTGAAAAACCAGGAGCTTAACTACTGAGGCAGAGAGGTGGAAATTCAGGAGCAGATGAACTAATCAGAGGAGATGAGGAGCAGCTGTAGAAAGGGGAAAGCAGGGGAACTGAGGGAGAGAAGCTAATTAACACTCAAGACGCAAAACTAAGTGCACACAGCAGGCGAATGCAACACAAATCACCATATCTGATTTTTTTCACAAGCTGGACGTCTCAATTTTGATCTTTTCACCCTCGTTCCTCCAGCTTCTGTTCCCCCCCAAAAAAATCAGTGCCACTTGTACATGTGGGACTAAGCTGGATATGAATCCAGTTGTTTTCAAAGCATCTGCAGTCCGAACGACCAGGTTGCATTTAATCCAACTTTTACATCATGTAATTATTACTTTGAATGGCCGCGCAAAAAAAAAAAAAAAAAAAAGAATTTCAGCCAAAAATTAGAGCTGAGCATCTAGATCTGCTGTGTGATCGCTGCCCAAGACTCAAAGGATCCTCAAACTGAAAGGGACAAATCCCGACAATAAACTAAGAGGAATATTTTAAAATGTTCACAAAAGAATAAAGCAGTTTTTCAACACCTTTCTAACATTACCTGTGGTTCGTGACAAGTATTACATGTTTTTGATGAGCTGAAACATTTAAGTGTGAGGGGAAAAAAAGGACAGATGAAAAGCTGGAGGAGGGCGAATACGTTTTTCACAGCAAAGTATTAGAAATAATCTCTTGGGTTTGGCTCTTTGGTTGCTTTTACTGTATGTGTTGTTTGTTTGCACAGGGACCATCATGGGCGTGGGACAATGTTTGCTCTTTGGCTTGACAGTAGTGATCCGGAGGAAGTTCTCAGCCAGTCGCTTCTGGGACGACTGCGCTAAACACAACTGCACTGTGAGCTCACAGCGCTGCCGCAAGCCGGACGATCGATTTTCTTCAGGCACGTCTGTAAACAACTCGGCCAAATCTGCTGTATAATTTGTCCCTCTTTGCGTGTCAAAAACCCAGGTAATCCAGTACATCGGTGAGATCTGTCGCTACCTGTTGGCTCAGCCTGTCCACCCATCTGAAGCTCATCACCGGGTCAGAGTTGCCATCGGAAACGGCCTCCGTCCCTCTGTGTGGGAGGAGTTCGTCCGGAGATTCAAGATCCAAAGAGTGGGCGAGTTCTACGGTGCGACCGAGTGCAACTGCAGCCTGATCAACATAGATGGAAAGGTGAGCTTTTATGGAAGTGCTGAGAGTTTACATCAGGCCTCACAACCCAACCTGGCCCAATCCAACCAGACTATTAACTTTAAATATAGGCCTGAACCCAATTTGGTCTTATTGTTTTAATTCTTTTTTCTTTTACTGCTTTTGTTTTTAGACCTTCATTTAAGTAAGTTAGTTTTGTCAATTCTTGAATCAGAATCAGCCTTTATTGTCACCATACAGAAAGAAGCACAATCAAAGTTGTTTCAGTACAACCCATCCAAAGAACAAAATTAGACAAAAGAACAACATAAGTCACAGGCAGGCAGGTGGCTGAGGCTGCAGCCATCATGAGAGGCGATGGGAGGCAGAGTGAGTCCAGTTCAATGTGAGCAGCTGCTCAAACTGGGATTCCCACAATAAATTAGCTTAATGGAAATGTGGACATTTCTAAAAAAAAAAAAACAAACAAACCAACAAAAAAGCATCAACAAAAACACAAAAAATTCAAAAGTTTTTGCGTTAGAACGAGACGGTTTTTCAGCTGTATTGAGACTGGTGAATTTCACATGAACGAACTTCTTCATTGTGTTCCTTATTTGATGGAAACACTTCCGTAGAGAAAATGTTGGGTTTTTTTTACATTAGCTGAACATCGACGTAGTTCTGCGCACATTTGCGATGGAGACATAGCTGTTGAAAGAATCTTGTTACAGTCTGAATAACTCCTGCCTAATAAGGCTTCTTGTTGTTTAACACCGTCTCACCCATCCAGGTAGGAGCTTGTGGTTTCAGTAGCCGGATCCTGCCCAACTTTTACCCCATCCGACTGGTCAAGGTGAAAGAGAATGAGAAAGAGCTGCTCAGGGATTCGCAGGGACTCTGCATACCTTGTCTGCCTGGTAACACAACTCTCTCTCTCTCACAGACACACACACACACCTAAACTTAAAAAAAAGAGAAAAAGGTATCAAACAGGTTCCCAATGCGCACATCTGCCTTTGCCTCTGCAGGGGAGCCAGGTATGCTAGTGGGCCGCATCAGCGACAAGGATCCGCTCAGGCGGTTCGACGGCTACGCAGATCAGGACTCGACCAATCAGAAAATAGCTCGCCATGTGTTCCAGATGGGAGACTTTGCTTACGTCTCAGGCATGTTGCATGCGGTCCGCTTGTCAGTCTCTGAATAATAACGATGTCACATCTGGGGTCTGGTTTCCAGCCTTGCCGTGTTGAAACAAAGGCAAGGCTTTTGTCTCCTCCAGCTTTCTTTCAGTGTAAGACGTTGCAGCAACACGCGCGGAGGTGTAAAGTATAAAAATTACACAAGAACAATTCCTCTGTGTTCTCCGATTGCTGGTCAGCTCAAAATAAGGCAGGCTTCGGCTCCCTGTGACTGGAAGAACAGTACATGTTTAATAATAGATTCTCTCATGGTGTTTTTCTCGCCTTCTAAGATTTGGGTAACCTTCTAACAAGAAATGAAAGCTCATAGTTTATTGCAAGTGGCGCTGTAGAAACAAAATCTGACACTGAACAATCTAGAAAAATCTAAGTATTTAATTCTACTTCTTAGTTTGTCAAGATGAGTGCACGGTGTCAACTTGTCACTGGCTCATTATTGTAGTGAAAGATCCGATCATGAACTATTTACCTCTAAGGCTTTTGGAATAAAAAAACAAAACAAAAAAAAACCAGACCTGCAGCATCACAAAACCTTCCCTGTACTTACACGTGGACATGATGTGCGTTCCCAGATCTCATTCTTTGGTCCGTGTCCAAACCCACCTGTGGTATTTGTAGCTGAAAAGCTTATTTTTAGACTCAGCTAACGGAAACACAGGGTTCCAGCTGGAGTCTGCAGCAAAGTTGAGCAAACTCCATCATCCCCTGATATCATTATATATCAATGAATGTACTGAAATTAAAAGTTGGGCTTTTCTAAATTGTTGAGTCTGACTATAAAATATGATCCAATACCAACCATACAGGGTCCGAATGTATGTCGTCAATACTGACAACAATACTTTTTATTCAAGTTTTATATATAATCAAACTTTCTGATCTTTGAATTATTTTTGTTCAAAACTTGTACAGAATCTGGACGAGGTTTATAGACATCTGCAAAATACTTTAATAACTTAACATGATTTGTGTATTTTTCCTAAACAAGTGGGAAAAAAACATAATATCAAAAGCAAAGCGAAACAAATTATTTTTTGAGGAAAAGCTAAGAAACCAATACTAAAATAAGATTTCAAGATTAAAGTATTGATAGTATCGATCCGATACTGATACCGACTTGGTATCGATATTTTGGATCGATCCACCCACTTTTACTCTGTTATTTCAGAAGGATAATTATCTTTGATTTCTACTTGTTTGTCCATCAGGCGACGTGATGGTGATGGATGAATACGGCTACATTTATTTCAGGGACCGCAGCGGGGACACGTTCCGCTGGAAGGGGGAGAACGTTTCCACCACAGAGGTGGAGGGGGTCCTCAGCGGGTTGCTGGGACACACTGATGTAGCCGTCTATGGAGTGTCTGTTCCAGGTGCGGATGAGATGGAAAAACACCCACACACACACACACACACACAACACCTACAAACAAACCCAAACCTGAAAACTGAAGAGCCTCCTGTGTTTGCGCAGGCGTGGAGGGCAAAGCCGGCATGGCAGCCATCGCTCACACTGGAGCCGGTTTGGACCTTGATGAGTTTTTGAGTGCCGTACAAAAACACCTTCCCTCCTACGCGCGACCCGTCTTCCTACGACTCATGCCGTCTGTGGACACTACAGGTGAGGCCGCGATTCAAGGACTCAAACATGTTTCGAAAAGAGCTGAAATACAAACGTGTAATTTTTTTTCCTCTCAGGTACATTTAAAATTCAAAAGACTCGTCTGCAGAAGGAGAGCTTTAAGCCACAACACACGGGGGAGGAGATCTATTTTCTGAACAGCCGGGCTGGACGCTACGAGGCTGTTAATGATGAACTGTGTAAAGCGATCGTTGAGGGCAAAGTCTCTCTCTGAGGCGAGAGGACACCCATAGAGTCTGCTGTATATTTTATTACCATGTTTTTTAGAAACGTTGGAAACCTTGTTGATTTTTCAAATAAATGTTGTATATAAAATATTTGAGAAACTTCTTACATCTTAAAATACATCAACTTAAGATCTCTAGATATAAGGCACAAATAAACACTAGATACTCTGTAGGATAGTTGTGTTAAAACTATACATACTATAAAGCTTAACGTCTGAAAGGAAAACTCCAGCTGTGAGTTGCATTAGCTATTGAAACATTTAAATACAATTAACCAGATAGTATGTTGTACTTGTAATTTACTATAAAATAGAAAACATAGACTAAGTTTGAATTTTTTTGTGTGTAAAAATAGAATTTTGCAACAGTGAAAATACATAACATATCGTTGATGGATGTGAAAAAGCAATCCATCCACTGTCCCTGCAACCTACATTTCATCTGGTAGTTTTGCTGCAGAAAAAAAACACTAATTATATTTGCACAATGTAAAATATTGCACCTCTTAAATTGATTTTTTTATTATATTTGTCTAACTCTTTTTTTTATTTTATTTGTCACACTGTTTACACTTAATTAGATTTATTTGAAGTTTCCACGGTGAGTGACGGTAAGGTAAATTTTATTTCCATAGCACATTTTCAGCAACAAGGCAATTCAAAGTGTTTTACATGAATTAGTGGAAATACAAACAAAATAATAAAATAAGAACAAAAATTGCTCCATAATTTATAAACTAGTAGGGGTTTCTCTGGATTCTTGTTCTGATAAAACTAGATTAAATGTATAAAATTACCGTACATGTTTGTTCTCCATTATTAATAAGAATAAGTCATTGTTAAACTAGCCGGTGTCGCTCAGGGCTTTGTTCAGTGAAACATGGTAGCTCACGTTAAACCTGCTCTTTCTGCTCTGCTTCTTAATATTTCTGGTGTTTGGCGTCTTCTCCTTCCCTTCAGGTTTTCCTGGTTCCTCCTTTTTGCACAACACGACGGCGTCCGTTTCTCTCGCTATCTTTGCTGCAGTACCTTTCTCCGTGGGAGAGAGCCGATCCTCCGAGTCCACGTTGATCTTCACTCTCTGTTCCAACACCGCAACACCTCCACCTGCAGACGACTCAAAGTAAGGATAGACTGCTCCCGTGAAACAATGCGTGAAGGTGAAAAGAGGCGCGTCCGTGTCGGCATCTACGAATGTCACCGTCCCTCCTTCAAAGTCCAGTTTTACTCGGACTGTGTTGAGGTGGCGTGAGCTGCTGACGTCGAGGGTTTGAGTGGGAGTCGTGAGAGCTTGGTACTCTCCATCCTTGAGCCTGATGCACCAGAGTCCGGCTTCTGGAGATGCTTCACATGCGGTGGTTTTCAGCGCTGACAGAGCAGCTAGACCCACTGTCCATCTGTCGGTCTCCCCAACCTGAGAGACGAAAGATAAACCTTTAACCTAAAATTTCGGAAAGAATCGTTATTTCATGCTGCACGTGAGCTCATCTAAATGTTCTCCTGGTTAACACTTCACTTATTGGTACTAAGTCTTTATTTTCTGGAATTGTGCTCCAGCTTCGGGGCAGGAGTGCCGCAGGGTCGTATGCTGAACCCACTGCTCTTTGCACTTTGCAACCATGGCTGTATTCCCATCAAAACCCTAAAATAAATAGGGTTTATTTTAGGATGAGCAAAGTTTGCAAAATTTCACATATATTTTGGTTCAGAACCTGGCAGTGAAATGTTTAACCTGCTTTTGAACACTGAATGGAGATCTTAGGACCACAGGACAAAAATGTTCTGTACAGGAGCTGTGGAGTGTTGCATTTTGAGAGTTACAGTTGCTTACCCACCTCTTCTGTGCCAGCAACACATTAAAAGTTGTATACAAAATACATAATTTAAGTTTTTAAACTAGCTAACGTCCCTCAGAATCTGCTAATCAGTTTCTATAAATGTCCTTTTGACAAACAGCCCGGTGGCTTAATATTCCAGCTGCACCAAAGGCTCCACAAGCTTCTCCAGCTTGTGATAAAATCAGGAAAAGGAAATTATCAGAATGGAGTTACCACGAGGTGAACAGCAACACAGGATGTGCGGGGAAAATATTATCAAAGACGTTTTTCTAAAACAAGATAAAACCTGTTCCAGCCCCTCCCATCAGGGCAGATGTTACAGATCAATTATGTTCCTACAAAAACAACTTTTCCTGAACTCCCATGAATTTATTCGACACTGACTCTCCTTCCTGCTGAGTAGATGAACCATGCGTGTAAAAACACTGCATGTTTAGTAAAAACTTTAAAGCTCACAAAGCCGGCTCATATCTGCAACACCAAATAATTCTCTAATTCTGACAGATTTGAATTTTTACCGACATTTTTGATCTTTCGTTAACCGTGTTTTAATGTTCTCTTCTTTTCTGGTTTCATTTTGTATTATCTATGCTTTTGTTTTTTCTTCTTTTTCTGATGTGGCTTTTATGTCCATCCATTTTATTCTCATGGATCTTTGGACAATCAGAGAAACAATCTCATTAATGAGAGAAATTATCTTGGAAAAAAAAAAGGTTGATGCGCCTCTCAGGGGTTCTATGTTGGGGTATCTGTTCGTTTTTTCAAAGACATGATATTTAAATACTATTAATTTGCTGCTGATACCTTATCAGGGTTTGCATTTTCTGTCTTTAAGCATTCTGCACAATTTGTGGTTGTGGTGAAAGAAGTGAACAGAAAAAGAGTGAAAAATCATCCAATGTCGAAAGGAACATTTTTAAATACTACTGATCAAATAGAAGCTGTTTAAAACTGTAAACATACAACACAACAACCTTACAAATTAAGTACAGAAACACACAATTTCACCTTCATAACCTTATCACTTGAGTCATTTTTTGCCAAAAGTGATTTTTTATTTTTTTAGCAAACACTTTTACTGCATTATTTTCGGAAGGTGACCACAGGCCTCGTAGTGGAAATGTGAGCTCATACATACCTGAGTGAAGCTGACCTCCCCATGTTCTCCAAATCAGACAAAACTGGTGTCAAACGTTTGTGCAACAAAAACTTTCATTTGTGCCGCTGTCATTTTACAGATATTAAGAAAAGTTTCCAGAGGTCAACGGTCACCCAGCCCCACTCGCCTTCTTCAAACCAGACAAATTTGGTGTCAATCGACTCGACTATGTTTGTGCTGCTATGGCTTTGAAGATATTAATGAAAGTTGAAAGGTTAAAAGGTCAACCAGCTTTTCGACCTTTTGCAAAATCAAAATGACCTGTAAAATTTCATTCATATCTTCAAAGCCAAAGCAGCACAAACAAAAATGTTTGCCGCACAAAGCAGGACGAATGTAGTTGAGTTGATTGACACTAATTTTATCGGATCTGAAGAAAGTAGACGGGGGGGAGGGGGGTTGACCTTTCATGACCTCTGGGAACATTTCTTGATATTTTTAAAATGACAGCGGCAGAAACGAACATTTTTGCTGCACAAACGTTTGTCACCGGTTTTGTCTGATTTGAAGAATCACTCAGCTTCACTCAGGTTATACATGTACGTAGGTTACAGTATGTGGATACCTCCACGTCCCAGCAGTGCACCCCGGTGCTAAAGCCCTCTCTTGCCAGGATGCCGGGATGAGGGTGGAGGTGTTCAGGCTCGGCCTGGTTTATGAGCTGCTCCGCAGTCTGCCAGGGTCCAGCGGTGTCATGGAAACGGCTCAGCTCTGATGACGACGCCCTCACAGCCCGGCCTGCTGTTCTGGGATCCAGAGTCACCGGAGCTGGAAGACGTCAGGTATTTAACAGGCATCAAAGCGGGAAAACGGAGCAGACCGTAGAGAATGTGCACGCACATGAGGAGGACACTAACTATAGGGGGCGATTTGTTTCATCTTCTCCCAAACGACGAATCGGAGGTTGCCTAAGTGTTTTGCCACGTTGATTAAAGGCCTGTGAATCCTCTCTGGCTTCGCGTTACCGCACCCTCTGCTACAGTGAGTAAACATGGACAGAAAATCAGATGGTTGTGATTTTTTTTTTTGTTTTGTTGCTTATATGAATCAACAAAATATGACAAATCCTCATACCTACTCATTGTATCTTGGTATTCCTGTGAAAAATAATTGATTTGAGAGAAATTCCTTTTTATTTTTTGATAATTTTTTAACTGCTAAAAAAAAAAAAAAAAGAAACACAATTTGATGATGTAACCTGTAAGTATTCGGTTCCTTCTCCCCCGGCATGGAGCTCCCGTTCAGTCAGCCGGATCTTGTCCTCCAGGGATGTTATCACCTCGTTTAGTTGGCTTATCCTCTCCGCAGCCTTCCTGCTCTTCTCCTCCTTCTCCTCCATCAGCGCATGAAGTCTGGCTGCTTCCTCCTCTCTCAAAAACCGATGAAGTTTCTCAAATTCTTCCTTCACGATTTCCTCTGTGAGGTGGGAATCAGTCTTAAAAAAAGATTTAAAAAGTTAAGCTTATTTACACACGCAGACAGGTGAAGAAATATGTTGTTGTTTTGTTTTACTGTTGTTTGATGCACCTGGTTGCACTTGGATGCCGTTCTGCAGGCCTGCATTACGTCCTTGAAGTTTTTAATCTTCACGTCTAATCCGGTTAGTGATGTTTTAAGCTCCTCCTAGTGTTGGAAAGGAGAATAACTTTAAAACCAGGCTTTATGGAGCAGAATACATACAATTAACTTGTTTTGGAAATAATTAGAATTCAGATTCTGACTTTGCATTTGATTACTTTATTAAGAAATCCAACATTTTAAAGCTATATATCTATATCTATATAGATATATAGACATTAACACAGCCAAATCCAGAAAATCACAGCAAGACATGACCCTAAAGGGTTATAATATGACCCTTAAAATTTAAAATCTGAAACATTTTAAACTCAATATGTGAACATCTTAATAGCTGAAGTTTAATACTTCTTATATTAAATCCCAAAAATGTAATCATATATGTGTTCCCAGGCTACACATACAGTATAAAGTATGACTTATGAAATGAATTATAATATTCCTGGACAACAGTTATCTGGATCATTGTATTAAAATAACTGTCTGGCTCACCACATACAGCAACAATACACTATGCTAAGCTGGCATTAGCTCCTTTTGGTTTTAATAGGACTCATTGATAATTTAGGGTTACAACATTTTCCAGACAAGCAAATGTGGACAAATCTTACAGAAAGATTGGCTGTTGTGCTTCATAAACTCATCATTTTGTTTTAATGGCACAAATATGACTCATTAGTGTTGTATCAGACTTAAACTAATCTACACGGCTGTTGGTTGAGACTCGGTTGATCCAGTAATAAAAATAAGGTGCAGACTGGATGTGGATGGACAGATGAATTACCAGATCAGAGACTAAACTTTCCGAAATTCTGCTGTAAACCTTTTAAGAAAAAACATGTTATAAAATATGATTTCAGAGTACCGTATTTTCCGCACTATAAGGCGCATCTAAAAACCTTAAATTTTCTCAAAAGCCGGCAGTGCGCCTTATAATCCGGTGCGCCTAATATATGTTTTAAAGTGTCTTAGAAAGACACTTTAAAACACTTTATTAAGGTGTTTTAAATGTAGTAATTTATTTCAGCCA
>CAEFZY010068817.1:0-35918 GCA_903066815.1 Brachyrhaphis roseni
GAATCAAGGTGGTAAAATGTCTGAACGTTTTCACAGATAAATAAATCATCAGTTAGCAAACTTTCTGCATGTATGCAAACACACGCACGTATGTTTACTGTCTAATATCCAATACCCAAAGGAGAGCAGCCACAATTTTTCCGTTAAATAGCTAAGTCTACTGTTAGTTGAGGCCTTGATGTTTTGTTTGGAAAGTTTTTTGTGACTCAGACTAGTGACGGCCTGGAACTCAGAAAGGAGACCAACTTTCTCCACCGGTTGCTCAGTATCTAAAAGTCACATCTTTAAGAAAGAGGACAAAAAAATCCATTAGCTGTCATCCTTCTAATGTACGCCAAGTTTTCAGCTAACAGCCTTTTAGGAATCACTTTGCTGATGTCTGGGTGTCTTAGCTTTGATATTTTAAAAATACTTAACTGAAATATTGGAACAAATTGTTTGTGCTAACGTGACTGCGGTTTGCGATTTGCATTCCAGGACGTCCTTGACGAGTATGTAAATCACTTCCTTATTTTGTCTGGTGATCGTGCTATTTCTGGAATGTGAAGTATGTCTCGCAGCTGTGGTGCAACTATTAAGATTTCTGTAGGTGATTATTGAGTTGATTTGCAGAACTGAGGTGAATGCATAACCCACCACACACAGTCTTTGAGATCTGTTCCATACTAATTTGGTATTTGGTTCAAACAAGAGTTTCTGCTGCGTTTTTATTTCATCATAGATGTGTAAATAGAGTTTTGGGTCATGGAGGTTTTTTAAAACTCACTTCGTTGTGTGAATTATATAGAGATCACAAAAAAACCAAGGACCTGATGGCTTAGTTTAACCACTTTCTGCTTTACACACCCAAACACCACTTCAGCTTGTCCACATCTTTCCTTCTCTTTCTTAATTCTAATCACTGTTAAAGTGTAGATGCAAGCTGAAAAAGATAAAAAGGAGAGCAAAGAATAAGTCATTTCAAAGAAACCATGAGCTACAGTCTTTGGGAGATTCCTCTGCCCAGCCCGAATTTCAATGTAGTTAATTTTGACATTATCACAATTATTATCACAGTATTACGAAAGTGTCAATGTTACTCCAGAAACGCAGATTATTTTATAGATACTTAAATTTACCGCAAGATGAACTATTGAAATTATATGTACTGCATAATTTTAGATTAATACATGGATCTGTAGCTGTAAAATTTCTTGGCCCTTTTTATCATTGGATGTTCCTTCTTTTTAGACAATTTGTTTGTAAAATATTTGCAATTAAGGAAAGAAATTTTTCAGTGCATGTTTAAATTGCTAAATAGAAATCTTCCCGGTAGAATCTGTGTATTTTATTGGACAAAATTAGCTGTAGATTCAGAACCTTTACAATGACTTATTGGAATAACTTGGTTTTAGTCTGGGACATTCTTTGCAAGCATAACCTACAAAATATTTGTTATTGTGACATATGATGCCCACTGAGCAGTACAGTCAAATTGATTAAAAGGGTATTTGTTTTTAACTAATACTATTTTAACCTGGATGTACTTTAATGTTTGTACAAGCGTCGATAAATTTCCACACATTTTTCTGCTTAAACCTCTCAAACATTAAAATTTCTATTTATTTTCTTTTTTTCTAATTTTGCTTCAGTTCAGTTTGTGTGTTGTAATTCCATTAATAAGATATTTTAGCTCAGTTCCACTGTGTTTGGTCTGGCCCAAGCTGGCACTGGGAGGTTTACTTGTTTGTGGACAGTTTGTTGATGTTATCACACTAATGAACTCTAATGGGGTCCGTTAGTGCCAGTGTTGTGCTCTGAGACAAAAAAGGTGGCGAGACTCTGTCACCCAGCAGGAATTTGTAAACAGTTTGGTGGTGTCTCCAATTCTGCTCACCATGCAGGATATTAAAGTACTTTTGTTTTTCCCTCTGTTCATCTGTTTGTCTGTCCCTCGATTACACGCAGTACTTTAGAAGACCGTCTGTCAAGTACCTGCAACTCTTCCTGGCGGTATAGATGCGTATAAAAAAGGTCAGCAGGAGCAAATTCTCTTTATTTCTGTTGGTTTATGGATTTGGCTTTCAACCAAGTTAGTGAAGAAAAGGAAGCTGGACATCATCCAGATATGCAGTAAAATTAGACGAGAGGAAGATCCAAGCAGTAAAACGGTCTCAGACCTTTCAATGAACAACTATACAGACGCTCTCAGCCTCAACTGATCTGATTTGGGGCTTGATGGGTCCTTGTGTCAATCCTTGTAGGCATCCAGTGAGTCTGTGGCTTCGAATCATTCTCCCACGTCCAGCTTCTTCCATCCTGTTGGACTTCACATCATCAGTAATAAACCCATTTTAGCTCCTTTGTGTTTTTGCCAGGACCCTGGCCTGACTTAGAACCCACCCTTGTGCTGTAAAATCAGTTGGTGTTTGGGGATGGTTTCCTCACTTGAGTGTGCAGAGTTTGCTGTCACGTCTGTTTTAGCGCTTTACGGTAACCAGAACAGACATGAATCTTCAGATAGTTTTTATTCATCTGATTTTAGAGATAATGTATTTTGAATGTAAAAGTAGATTTTGATTAAACCAAGTAAGATGAATGCAAGTAGGTGATTTGATTTTCTTAACAAGCAGATCTTCACCACTGTGTGATTGACATGAGCACATGGATTTTGCTTTACCGCCAAAATCTGCCTGTCACCACCAAAACACTTAAATGTAAGTTACTGTACTACAGTTGATCTGTAGAAATCTCTGGCTGAAGACAAACTTGTGTAGAACAGACTGTGAATGAAAAACATGATAAGATCAGTGGAAGTTGGAGTAATTGTTGCTTTTCTGTTTTAAATAAGATTATGTTGTAGCTATAGTTTTTGTTTTTGTTGTTTGTGTGTAAATACTATATTTTTACAGTAGATGAGAAACCTGAGACCGGCTCATGCCTTGCTTCACGTAGTTTTATGTAACTCCCTGTCAGCATTTAAGCTCCAAAGCAGCAAGAGAGGCTCGAAAAACAATTCCACTTCCTCATATTTAAAATGTTTTTGCTGTTATTAGTACTCATAGTATTCATACTTCTGATTTTTACTCTTCTCAGTGTCTTGGACTTAAATTCTTTTTCCCTGCTCAAAATAAACAGATCTTACAAAGACTGATCTCTGGTCATTAGAAGTAGTGAAATTGAGTGTTTTTATCTCTTAAAACTGTCTTTCATTGCGGATTGTTGTGATTGCTGATGAAGGCTGTTAGATATCAGTATGAACACGAAAGGAACTCTTTATTTGAACTCAGTATGGGATCTGTCTCTTAGTTTCTTTTTGCTTATTAACGACTGATTCTTGAGAATTCATCATTGATCCTGTGAAATCCAAAATAGCAAAGTTATCACTCTTTGTTATATTCTTTTATCACATATTTCACTTTGATTTTTGGCATCTAGTCAATAGTTACTTTGAAGAATCTTTATTCTTTCATTTTAGTTAGACTATTCTCCATTTTTAGTTGCAGAAAAGAAAAATCAAGAACAATTCAGTCCTTGGAACACAACCAGTCTTCTCTCACCATCTGAATAATTCATACTCAATCAAGTCTGAGAGGCTGAAGCAGTCTTCTTGGCATACACGCGTTTTCAATGATTCATTTCTCAAGCTTTGCAAGGGGTGTCCTTAATTGTTGTTTACTTCTCGCTATCCGACCGGACGTTATTTTTATGCCATGGAGATTACTCCCGACAGCACTTGGAGTGCCTGGGAAATAAAGTCCATTAAGAGGTCCTCAGAGCTGTTTTTCTGTCAAGCATCATGAAATTTTACTTCAGAGAAACACAATGAACCACATCCAGTTTAAAGTCTCAGCCTGTCAAAATGGAGAGTTTGACGAGATGTATTTAATGACTCAGTGGTGCTGGAAAAAGTACTTTTACTAAACTTGGATGTGATTAAACTGCATCCATTCATGCATTGTCTATGCCCCCCTATTTGTAGAAAGTTGTTGGTGGCTATCTCCAGCAGTCATTGGACATCACAGGGCAAAGCAGCTCAAACAACTATACACACATTCATACAGCAGAGCAATTTAGATTGGCCGATTAACCTACCAATCATGTTTTTGACTGGTAGAAACCGTGGCTCCCAAATAAAACCTACGCATGTATGCATGGACATCATGTGTAGCAAATAGAGCTACTGAAAGGACTAAATGTCTGACATCAGTACTGACATATTCCTACAGGTTGTATATAAGCTAAGTCTGTATTCCGAAGTGGGAGATTGTTTCTTTCTAATTATAGTGATTCAAAGAGCCCTGACACACAATACCATCTATAAATTTAATAGCACAAGAAAAATTTGTATATTTATGACACTTAAATCCAATTTGCATAATAATTTGGAACACGGTTTATATGAGGAGGCTAAATTACACGGCAGAGTAAACAAGTTAAGAACCTTTGCTCTTCATCAACAATTTCCATCTGTCAGAATATCTCACTAATGTTTGCTTTGACTTTAGTTGCCTAAAATTCACTTTGCTGTTTGGATGTTTTTCTCTCTTTTTTGGTCTTTTCTTGCATGCGCATGAAGAGACCAAACTTTATTTATTTTTATTTCCATACGGACAGTACTCGCATGACAACAACTTTTTTTCCCTAATAGTGTTATGAGAATCACCTTTTTGGTGCTACAATCACTTCATTGCAGTCGACTTTATTTTTATGATGTCTATTTACAACAAATGTCAGCTTAAGGTTCATTACTAGACAAACTTCCTCAATTAACATTTGATTAAATTGACTTGATTTGAGTCCGAATGCAATTCAAATTGACCCAGGTCACTGGAGTGCAACCAAAGCATGTAGCCAGACTCAGATCTAATTACAAATACTCCTATTTATTCTAGTTATGATTTAATATTGTCAAATTCAGGTAAGTAAAAATGTCAGATGGTATAAAGTTATTTATCCAATTAATACAGATATAAATTATCACCAGAGCTACAATCTGGTAGAGTTCATCTTTCCTCTTGCAGTTCATGTATTGTCCGTTTTTTAAATAAATCAAAAATAAAAGTAAACTCATCCCTACTTTAACCACCTGGTACAGCAATCCAGTTGCTCATATTCGGATGTTCGCTTCCCCAATCTCCCACTAAAAGGTTTACTCCATGTTAAAATAAAAAATGGCTGCGGCGAATATGTGCTTTTACATCAATGGAGTACAAGATTCACCTTGTTTAAACCTGATTCTCGATTGTTTCTTATCTTTATAATGACATGCCTTGGAGAAAAAAAATGCCTCAGTGGTAACTGATCACTGGATTGAAAGAAAATTTCGTCAAGACGGAAACTCAGTACTTAGTGCTCTGCTACACATGGGAGATTCTCAGCCGCAAACTGCTAAAATCTGTTTTCATGCAGCTCATAGTCTTGTGGTTAGCCTGATAAATGTTTTGTACAGACAGTCAGTGCTTAATCAAACACCCAGTCTGAATTCATACAGTTAAACAGCGATTATGATTAATTAACCATAACTCACAGTAAACAGAACCCCCTGATATTTTGGGCCTGTTGAACATAATTTTTAAATAGTTGTGATGAATAGTTCTCTGACAAAGCTTGTTTCTCTCTGCTGCATCACAGGCCAACAAAGAAAAAAATTATGAAATGAAAGAAAAAATCCCCAAACACTAACTTTTCCTGCCATATGCATCAGAAAACATGAGCTGCAATCTGTTGCAACATGAAAAGGACAAACAGCAAGCCCTGAGCCCGCAGCACTTTCTAAAGTGTAAGAATGGGGAAAGAAAGGAGAGGACACCAATGGGAATGACATTAATTGCTCTATAAATGGTTAAATTAAAATGTGGTCAGGGTATGCTTTCTGTAGCAAAGAAAACCAAGTGGTTAAATAATCAGATTCCTTTGAAATCCTCAAAAACTAGAGTAAATATAAGCAAAAGAGCATCAAAATGAAATCCTGCGAAGAGCTTTCTGGAGAACTGTTAAGACCGCTTTAAATAAAACAAAGTCTGGCTCCTTGGAAGAAAAATATGAAGAAATGTAAGATGATGTGAAAAAAGAATGAAAGCTCATTCAAAGTAAGATTATTTCTCAAACTGATGTTATACTGAGAAATATGCGGGACTGATTCAATAATAAAATTCTATTTGAATGATGTTTGTCATATTTCTGTTGAACTTTTAGATTCTTTGATATATTGTAAGTGAATTAAGCAGTGAATCCCAGAATCATGTGGTTGTGTGTCTGTTTTCAATGAAAACGTTTGTTAATCTTTTTGGACAGGGATTTTGAAACATTAGATGTCTTAGGCTTCAGGAAGCCTGTTTATAGATTTAATTACGCGATCCGCTGCACATAAGAGCCTTTTAGTTCTGCATTGACCTCCTAAGCTGACCTCTGAAGCTTTATTGGTTATGCAATTGATGCAGAATCCATAAAATTTTATAAATCCTACTTTGTAATTCGTTGGTGATTAAAACAGCTTCAACAGAAACATGCATACATGTATAATTATTTTGTTCATGTGGATGTTAGACGTTTTTTGACCAAACGTTTTCTCTATTGGGTGTGGTACAGCCAGTGCAGAATGGAGTGCTAGAATAACAAACTCTGACTTTTAGTAAACCCAGCTGTTTAAAAATGAAGCCACATTTGCTTAATAAGTAGAACAGGCTTGCAGTTTACTTTTTATAGTTGTATTATTTATTTAAAATTCTGTCACAGTGTATCAACAAACAAGTATAGGTGAAAATGTCTAAAACACTGTCCTGTTTTTCTGCTCACAGTTTGAGAAGTCTCCTCTGCAATGGGTGGAAAATGACGATCGCTACATCCACTAAAGGTTCATCGATTGAGCCTGTGAAACAATGAACTCTCACAGTCGCCAAGGTAAGATCTACTGTTTACTTTTATTTTAGTATAGTTTTACCTATAAGTTATTGTCTGTGACTCGTTGGAAGTGCATGCGTTTTACGAATGGGTGGAATTTTGCATAACAGATTTTGATAACATCAACAATTCAATCATAATTTGCAGAGCCAGTGTTGATGCTTTCGTTTTGGACCTTTGGTTTAACTTTTCCACTTTTTTTTTTTGTTGACTGTTTTAATGAAGCAGAAGTATAATTATCATATAGTGTTTATAGTAGGAGAGAGTTACTGCTGTTGTGTACAAGTTGCTGTTTTTGTGTTAACAGAGCTATATTTAAACTGACCACTTTTTAAGTTTATGGTGCACTCACTACGCTGGCAGTCAGTTATTTTGCAGTGGTTTTCAAAACTCCATCTGTAGTTTTTTAATTTACCGTTTACTGCACCAGAAATTGGTCAAAACACACCATTCTGCACAGTGGCCTCAATCGAACCTGCCTCAGTGGCCTGAGTTGCAGGTTCGATTCCCGGCATGGCGACATTTGCCACGTCTTCCCCCCTCTCTCCTTACCCCATTTCCTGTCAAACTACTTTCACATAAAGGCCACTAGAGCCAAAAAAACCTTTTAAAAAAATACTTGAACCACACAGTTTTTCCAGATATGATAAACTGTTAAACTGCTAATCTGATCTCCTAACTGAGCCAGTGGATTTGTACCAAAACGTTATTCATACTTTATTTTTGTCTCCCAATACTACAAGGTATGTCATAAATTAGATATTAAGCAGCATGAAGTACCACAGCATTCAAGTAGAGTTCACAGTTGTGAAACATCTGGCTATCTCAGAGTAACTTCTCTGACTAGAAAAGAGATTACAGAGGAGGAGTGAATATCTTTATCTTGTCATATCATTTTCAATTTGAGTGTTTGTGGACGCGGCTGAGCAGATTCAAATCGAGTTGCTTTTCTTTAACTCTGAATGTATGATGTGGAACATCTCAAGATGACATTTGAAGGTTTTTCTCCAAGTCTGCTTTTAAATATTTGTCCTAACCATTAAACTTTCTTAGGTTTTCTCCTTACTTTCAATTCTTAAGAGCTGGATTTTCTGCAAATTCTTTATCTAAGTAAAGACAATGTTGAACAGTTTCTTCCTCTCTGTCGTGCTTTGGTTGTTTCGCTCATGTTCTCCAGATGCCTCGGCTGTTTGTAACTTGTTGGTCCACTAATAGTCCTTGCATAGCACAGTTTAGGTTGCTTACACCAACTTTTTTTTTCACTTGAACTGTGCTGGGAGGCATGTAAGTATTTGCGTCAGAGGACACTGGCACAGGGCAAAGATATCTTCAATTCCTGTCATTATGTTCCTCTAATTTATTTCTTGAATACATCATGTTACATAAGCGGAACGACGATGTGGCCATATTTTCCTCTTTTCATTTCCCTCCCTGTACTGATCACTTCCATGCTTTCCCTTTGCTCAATTCTCACAACTGATGTAACTTTAGGGTAGATTTTAACTTTAGATGTTATGTTTTATATAAATAAGAGGACAATTTCCACAAAAAAAAAAGAATATCTGCCATTACTTTAAGAGGCTTCTGCCTTTCAAAAAGTGAAAAAAAAAGTTTAAGTTTTGCTTAACCTTTATGTTGAGCATAAACCTCTAAACCCTCTGTTCTATTTTGGTAACTTGAGAATTGGGAAAGAAGCTCACTTCTCAGTTTTCCTTCCAGTTTGTGGCTCATTTTCTCCTTGTCGCCTTTTAGTCTGAGCAGCATTACTAAGCCGTTTTTCCACATTTGACAGATCATAATTTCCTTTTCCAAAACCACCATGTCATAGCACTGAAGAGCCCTTTTGTCTGATCTAAACTTGGGTGGCAGTTGCTACCATGTTGTCATGCTTCTTGGTATTTTGGAGAAGGGTTTATACCCCTGGAGGCAGCAGTAAAACAAAACAGAAGGACTCTCTTCCCCATAAGACCCCTGCCCTTCTGTCCTCTGCCGTCATTGGCTCATCTCCTTTCTCCAGCAGCAATAATCGCTGTCCTGTCCTGCCTGAGTGGGGAAACTTTGTCAGTGAAGAGCTCATGCAGAGCTTTCTGCATTAGAGCTTGCTGGAGGCCTCAGTTCAGAACTTGTCTCACCCAAATAAAGTACTGTTGGGTTTTATGGGTGTTTCTTTTGTGTCTTTTCATTTAAAGGACTTCGGTAAGTTGTTGTACACTCTAGCTCTAAATACATTGCTCCAACCTTTTTAGGGGCGTAATATGTCATGTTTTAGTGGTAGAATACCTAGAATTGTCAACAGTACTAAGAAATAAATCACACTGACTTTCATAGCTGAGTTTTTAACGCCCTTTCTTCACATGATGAAAAACTCCACAAGGTGTCCTTTATGAAACAGAATCTGTACTGAGAGTACGATGTGATCATGTGTCACCTGGAACAGGATTGCCCATTCTTTTAACTGCATTTAGAGCGAATGTAATGAATTGGCATCAAACATGTTGTTTGAATGCAGACGAAGTGGTGTTTATAGGCCACAAATCATAGTTGATATTTGTGCCTCCCATACAAAGAAATACATTAGTTGTGTTTTATAAAGAAAAGTTGAGTAACTCCAGTCCTCGGATGCCACTGTTCAGCAACTTTTGGATCCATTCCTATTTCAAAACATCTGAAGCAAATGAGTGGTTAATGACTAGGTCTTGGCAAAACTTGCTGACATGCCAAAGAGGTGATTCAGCTTTTTAATTCAGATGTGTTGGAGTAAGTGCATCCAATAGTTGCAGGAATGTGACACAGGAAGGAATGCACTTGGGGGAGTATTTTGGCAAATAAACTCAGGAAACTGTCATAATCAGAGCTTCATTGATCTCTTCTTCTATTAGTATATCAAAAACGCCAACATGTGAAAAAAATTGGTTGTAGTTTTTGGCTTAATGCATTTTCGTGACGTTAGGCAATGCAATAAAAAATTTGTGATGTATGTATTAAAATTGTAGAATTTGCAATTGTGCATATATCCTAAGTGTTATTACGAGACAATTTCTCGCTGGAAACTAGAGCCACCTGGGACTGTTTACTTAGTTGAACTTGAAATACAGTCATATTGAAAAAGCATGGCATGCTCCTAACAATATGTTATAGTTCAAATTGAATGTTCTGTTTGAGCAATAGCCACATCAATGAAATAATCTACATTTTTCAGACTAGCAATTCTTTTTAGAGTTTAGTTCCTTATGTCCCTAATGTTTCTAATTAGCATCATATCATAATTTACGTGATCAAGTTATCAATGCTTTATTCATTCAGAGCTTCACTGAGAGAAAACATTATTTCTACATACTTGATATAAATTCAGAAATTATGGTGTTAAATGGAAAAACTGATTTAAGAATTGTTGTAAGTGGCATAATGAGAATCGTTGTGATGATGTGCTGAAGGCGGAGTGTTAGTCAAGTCATATTTGATATAAACAGCATTTTTCTAAAATCTCAAGGTAACATATCTGTTTAATTATGCTATAAAATGGCACTATGTGCCTGAAAAATACATAATACTGCCCCGTTAAGCACCATGTCTGCTGCTTAAAAGCTGAAGCTTTAATTTTTTTATATATTTTTTTTCACTTGACCTTCTCACACTCTTCCCTGTCCCTCTCAGCTCCCAGTTTCAATCAGTAGCTATAATAATTCACGGCGGGAGCTATCAAAAGCCTGTGGTGGCAGATTAAAGGAGAGCAGTTAATGTCTGGAAAGTGTAGCGTAATCTTCAAAAGGAAGTTTAACACCTGCTGGCCCACACTGAAGGCTCCTCATTCAGAAGGGCCAGGCAAACGAGGAAAACGCAGGATGTTAAATGAGAGGTTTTACTCCAAATGTCTTAAAAGCTGGAGGTAAGAATGATTGAAAACGACGGAGGTGAAAGGCAAAATGAAGTTGAGAGGAGAACATTAGGAAGAAATTAAGAATTTAAAGTAAAATGTAGCACTGCTGGAATCTGTCTACTCTACGCAGTCACTGCTTTTTTGTGAGTTTTTTTTTTTTCCCCCCCAAATAGCTCGAGCTGTACAAATCACTTCCTCCTATCTGTGTTGGAGCATGGCATAAATATTATCATTCGGATTCATTCTTGGCACACCAATTATTCCTCAGTGTAGAAATGGACTGGAAGGAGTTGATTCAGACCAAAACGAGGTCTTTCTGAGAGAACAATGGAAGCTGCTGTGGTTAAATTAGATTACTGCTTCATCATTGTTTTCCTTTCCACAGTTTTCCAGAAGATTCCACTCAAGTAATTTGCATTGTCAGATGAAACTGTGCAGCGGGGTCTTTGGAGGAATTTATGAGGCATTGAAAGCTTCTTCGGGAAGAGAAACTCAGAACTGAAACATTTGCAGTTAAAAAAAAAAAAGCCTTCTTTGTCATAAACAATTGTAAAATATTCTCTAGTTGGCATTTTTATAATTGAATGGCTTCTTGTTCCTGCATTTTATTGAAATCAGTATGGCAATCTATCTTTCTTGACTCTATTTTGTACCACAACAGTCAATGCTATGTGCAAGTGAAGAAAGGCTTCATAGCCTTTATATGTAAGGCTTTGAATACTTTCAATGCCTTGCTAAAATATTCATAACCCTTGAAACTTTTTATGTTTTGTCACATAAAAACACAAACTTCCATGTGTTGTATTGAGATGTATTGTGGTAATCAGTTCTTACTTGCTAAAAGTGAAAGAAAAAGGCTGAATGTTTTCAATGTTCTTTATGAGTAAAAATGTGAAAAATGTTGCACATGTTTGCATTCAGCCTCTCTGAGTCAATACCTTTAGAACCACCTTTCACTGAAATACCATCTTCCCACACATATAGACTAAAGATTTGCCTATTGTCTTTGAAAAATAGATTGGAAATGATTGTCAGTTCTCATGTGTTGCCACAGATTTTCAATTGGATTTAGTTTTGAACTGTTATTGGGACATTTTAACACATAAATATGCTTTGGTTTAAATTATTTTCTTCCAGAATTGCCCCTTATTTAGCGCCGTCCAACTTTCTATCAACTCTACTGAAAAAAAGCATCCTCACAACATTATGGTGCCACCATGTTGGATGGAAAGGAAGGCGTGTTCAGGGTGACACACAGTGTTGTGTGTTTAGCACCTTCTTTCACATGTTTGCTCCATGCCCAGGTCGTCATAGAACGGGGTTAAAGTTAAACATATAAGTATTCACATCTTTTGCCTCGCTTCAAAAATCTCATTTTGTCAAACCTCATTGGGAAAGAAAAACAAAAAACAAAAATCACTTCATTCCTGCATTTCCCCATCTGGCTAGGAGGTTTCAGTCAGCCGATGGGGTTGGTCACGGGACAGTGAAGAAGAGAGAGAGCCTGGTCAGGTGGGGCTCTGAGGGTGTAATCCTTCTGCTTCTATAAACCAAATAAAATCAAAAGTTCACTGCAGTTACACAATCTCTGCGGGGAAGGGCTCAGTACAACATGATTCTCTGAGGCCAGAATGAACTTTTGCAGGATTAATCCGAGTTCATGGCTTCAAACTGAGACCTTTAAACTCCCCCTGCGTGCCACACTGTGCTAGAATGCATAAATGCCGCTGGGTTGACTACAGCTGGTATCTCATGAGGGTTGCGTGTCAAGAAAAGTAATTTCTACACAAACTAAATGTTTTCAAATTCGATGTTAAATAAATAAATAAATCAAGTTCACAGATAGAATTGAAGTTGGCTCAGAAGAATAGATATGATTTAGGGTCTGAAAATAATGAGAAATAAGTCATAATCAAAAAATAACATTTTAGGGGTTTCCTCATTGAAAAAGCACCATTATTTTTTCTTTTTCTTTTGTAGCATGGACACAGTTAAGCAGCAGAAAAAAGATAAAAGCTGGATTAAAATATTTCATAACATTGTGGGAATCGCATTATGCCCTCTGTAGGTTGTTTTTGTTTAAAACTTGTGTAGCAGTCATGACCTTATCAAATTCAGCCCTGCATGCTGTCAGCTAAGAGAGAATGAATCTTACTGCATGTTACTCATCTCCATGCAGAAACTTCATAATATCTTCATGATATTTTTCAAGCTTTGCTTCTGCTCTTTCTTCTATTGTGCCATCCATACCTGCATCCTTTCTTGTCGTTAGCCTATAGCAGATTTGAATGTTTTCTTGTTCTTTAAAATTCAGCTAGTAGTTTACAGGCACTCCATTTGAACAGCAAAAAGCTCAAAAATAAAAAAAAATAATCTGTGAAGCAACATGAGAAACTTTAGAAGCAACCATTAATAAGTTAATAAGAACGTTAATTGGAATAAATGCAAAGAGGAACTTTATATATATATATATATATATGAAGAAGATGGGAGAAAACTCAGAATGTCAGGCTGTGGGAAGCTTTGCTTTTAAAGAATATCAAAATCTGAGTGTCCTGATAGGAGAGTTTAAAAGCATTAAACTTTATCTCTGGAGTCAGCTCTCTCTGTGCCAGAGTCAGCTTTTTACTTTGGAAATTTGAACTCCTTTCCTTCCTTTCCCCACACATGACAGTTGATATAATTTAAAATCTGCTCTACCTGCATATTTCTGCATAAGTTATAATTGCTCTGAAATGATCTGATATTAATGATTTGTTAATCTCATTTTGCCGACTTTAGTTCAATTTTAGATCTGCTGTTGATTAAAACCTAAAAGCAGTGCCTCTCCTACCTCCCAATGTCACCTTATGTGATTTATGTACACAGCCTTGTCTTGGACCCCACAATGCAAACACACAGGTGATGGCCGGGGTAAAACAGAAGGTTACAAATAATTAAGCTCCAGGGAAAAAGATATGTTTTAAGTTGCATTGTCTGCAGACACTTTTAAAGTTATAAAAGTTACCAAGGAGCCAAAGTTCTGAGGAACTTGAATTAATTTGAGTATATTGATGCACTTTGAAGGAACTTGTAAACTCAAGACCGTTCATTTGCTTTTTGTGGTTCTACACTGTATTTATATTGAGTCTTCCACTCAACCTTTCTAATAAACATGAAGGGTCTGAAATATACAGAAGTGGATGACCCATAGCAAGACGGAGACATTATCACTGTTTTGGATAAACACGCTTGCTATTTTGAGTCTTTACTGATAAGCAGGTGGGTGTTTTCTTCTCAAAATGCCAAGTTTATGTTTCAGGTAAAGTTAGACTGTACTGTATGAGACCTCTGAACTTTAAAGCAATCAAATGAAGATAAAAAGCACAAACAGAAAAAATAGTTTACTTGGTTTATCAGTTCTTTTGATACATGTAGGAGAAAGCGAAGCAAAGAGAAAAACATGCAGAAACCTCAAAGAGCATGTATTATTAGGCATATGAAAAATAGTAATTATTGAGCTTTTTATGCCATATTTGGTGATACTAATGATATTTGGCAACCCAATTTTCTGTGGTCTACCACCAATGATTTATTCATGTAAGCTCAGCAGGACATATTTTCCTATTAAAATAAACTGCTTCATGTTGGGTTCTTTTAAAAGAAAGCAGAGTATGATGTTTGTGGTTTCAAACTATCAACAGTTTAGTGACTGGGTTAAGGACAGAAACCATCTGATTGTGTAATCACATCCTCAGAGAGATTTTAAGACAGAAACAACACACAATTTTAAATCCCTTGATCCTCGTTTAATTTGGAAAACATATTGATTTAATATCGCTAAGGAGATTTATAGCAAACTTCTGGCAGACGGTCTTAATTTAGAAGAAGATGTCAGTCAAAAAAATGACAATACATGGACACCACAGGAAGGGTTGCAGTAGGGGCATGCAATAAAGCTGTAAATCAGCTCGTTAAATACTGTGATGTGAGTTTCAGTGTAAACCAATATTCCTATCATTTACCAGCAATGTCTGCAATGAGCTGTCTTTGCTACTTTGCCAGTTTGAGACCCAGAATTAAGCAGACCTTTGATACAGTTCTGTATCCCTGGTTGTGTTGTGTGTTCTTGCACAACATTCCTCAATAAAAGCTTTTCATACTATTTCTTGGATTATTTTATCCATGTACATATATTGAATTAATTGCTGCTATCTTAGAAGTTGCACACAGCCTCAGTTTTATTCATTGTCAGTGCTTGCTTTATGTTGGCATTACAAAATCAAACCTAGGAACTTACATTAATGCCTCTTAATGTGACAGCTGCAGAAATAGTAATGTTTACCGTACTCACTGTGGGATAGAACATTGTAGCTCAAATGGAACGATACATCATTGTTTTACTGAGATACACTGATCAGTGTGGCTATTTTAGACAATTTTCAAATCTGTTCTGTCTAAAGCTTTGACCTTCCAACATTGGTTTCAGTCAGTCCTAAATTCTCTTTAAGAATTTTATTACCAATTTTATTACCAATTCTTTCCAACCTTTTTGCCATGAGTCACTGTTACTGTCAGTTATATTTATGTTGGATCCAGAGGTGATATCCCACTGTGTGAAAAAGAAGAGTTACTATAGTGAAGAGTTTACCAATTTTTGAAAGCGAATACTGTTAAAAATTATTGAAGTTGACATTTTAAACTTCAATTGGGGGATGAAAAAAGTATTGAATTTAATTTTGAATATGAGGTGAAGACACAGAATCACTGAGGATCAATGTTGGTCTTTTAAACCGAATTGTGTGTTTCACTCCAAAATATATACATCACCCAAAGCAGTGATGCAAGCTGTGTTTTTATCAAATTGATCTTTTTTCCTGTTCCATGAACTCTCCAAACAGTTTTTCAGAGGTGCTTTGTATAACATCATTGTTATTCTTTATTCTTGCATAGCCTTTTGAAAACCTGTTTAAATGAGACATTTTATTTACTCAGCTCTTACTTTTGTAGACCTCTGTGTTGCTAAAAGCCCTGCACAGCCACTTTGACCTTTAGAACCCAGGTTAGAAACCTGTATTGTGCGAAAAGTGATTGTCCTCCACCTTTAGTTTTTTATTCTTTGCTGCTCACTTAAAAATGTCCAGTGCAAAGCCCTGAAACACTGTAAAAATCTACACAAGGTCACTCAGTTCAGTTGCACTTGTCATCAGTCAAATGGCAGGAAAATTAGGTTTGTTGTCCTCCCACTTTGTAATTTGCCAGACTTCGCCTTCATCCATTAGCACAACGTAGTGCTCATTTCTCCAACTTTCAGAGGCAGTGGCCTCTCAGATGGATTAAACAGCAGACTTAATCCTGGGAAGAAAAATGGAACAAAACAAGTTGCAGGACTAGAATAGATATAGCTTATTGTGAGCTGTAATTCTAGAAACTTCTCCTCAGTGATAATTGGGATTTGTCGTATACGGTTCTGTCAAGTGACCAATGCAAAGATGAACGTTCTTTCTCCAACTTTAATGGAAAATAGACTTTAAATTCCAAGTTTTTCCCACTGGCGGCACATATCCCTGATGACCAAGCAGAGCTCCATCCCTTTTGCACACAATTGTACCGGGATCTGAAACTAATGAGCATCCGTGCAATGACGATGGGCCGCACAGCAAGCATCTCGGTCTCATGAAAATGGAAGTTGCTGACACTCCATTCACTACACGCAAACACTGGTCTGTCCGTGGGAATGTTTATTTGACCTGACAAAGATGCACGCTCAGGAGGTTGGATTGAGTGACACACTGTGGGTGCAGAAAGGAGAAGCAACACTTGGGATACTTCTGCAGCCTCTGTAGAGTGTATCAAAAAATATACTTCAAATGCATGGCATGGTGTCATAATGTCACTAAATGGTTCTGAAAAATAATAATTATAATATATATATAACTTCTTTCCCATCAACACCGCATTAGAAATATTAGATATTAGAAAAATGAGCCTGAGTCATGGTCCAATCCTCCTCTAGCATCTTAAAATTTAAATGTGGACCACTTGTCAAAGGTTACCATAATTCCTGTTGAATATATTCGTTAAATGAACAATAGGTCATGGGGTCACCAGAGCTGCTCTTCCATTTCCATCCCTCCCATCCTCGTCTGTCACGCCAGCCTTCATCTGCCCTCTCACCACGGCCAGTGTTCATGACTAATTGCTGGGAAATATTCATGCTTTCAATCTATTTTTAGACACTATTAATAGATGCCAGTTCGTTCTCTCCCGTATTTTCTTCTCACAAGTTTATACTATGTGGAGAACAGAGGAGATTTTGTTGCAGGCAGTGAGCTAAAAGGGCCCCTATCCTCTTTTTGTCTGTAGCAGAAGCAGGGTTGTCTCTACTACCAAAAAGATACTAACATACTCAATTAATTTTTTATTTTATTTCTATTTGGATTGAGTCATTGTCAGATTTTACAAGGGCTTGCAAATTTCTTTTAAATTAATAATGTTAAATAAAAAAAGCAATTAGATGTAATGATTGTGGTGAGATATACCATATTTTTGGGAATATAAGTTCCTTTTTTCATAGTTTGACTGGCCATGCGACTTGTAGACATCTGTCAAAGCAGACCAGAACCAAAAGACCTGAAAAGTCTGGAAGGCAGATGTAACTGTTGGTGCATTTTTCCATGGAAACTTGATCCTACCAGACACAACCTTCACTTCCATGGGGGCGATGGACTCAATGATATCTGAAATTTTTGAATGAAAGCTATATACCAAATCATCTACATCATTACAATTTAAGGGTGGAGAGGAAGAGTAGATTTGATTAAAAGTTTCTGCTGTGGTGTCTGTGAAAGACCTTTTTGTGATACTAGCTTTTTGGCTAAGTGAGTCAATATTGGTTGTGCTTTCAAAGATAACAGCAAAGTGATCCGACAGGGTGACATCAGTTACAGAAACATTGGAAATATTCACACCCTTACTGATAACCAGCTCCAGATGTGTTAAACATTAATTTACGGACACGAGCCATGAAGTAAACAATATCATCTGCAGCCATGAGGAAAGCTAATCAGGGGCTGAAAGCTAGATGACCAGAGCTGAAAGACCAACTCCACAGCTGGGTACATAAACAACATCCTGATGGTGTTCTGACAATCCACGCTGCCTTGTCAGAGTTCCCTGCCAATCCACGCTGCCTTGTCAGAGTTCCCTGCCATGGCATGTCTAGATAGCCGTCTATCTGTCCTACCACTTGAAACAGCTGGAATCCCTGTTGAGGCTTGTGAACGGCACAGTTACGTCTCCATGCCCTGTTAGTTGCCAAGGAGATGAATATAATTGTCTTCGCAGGTGGATTTTTTTGGTGTTGGGACTCCATGCAACTCAAACACCTGACTGTCACCCCGTATTTACACTACATGCGTCTCTGCTTTGCTGTGCACTTTGCCAGTAAAGGGAAGCCATTCCTCACCAACCTGAGTTAGAACATGAACATCAGCATGTCAGAAACTGTCAGCAGCTTTCCAAACCAAAGTTGATAGTTTCTGTGAGTTTGTTGAAACTAAGCTGAACACGATGTGTCACCAGATCATATCATTAACATGGACAACTTATGCTTCTCCCAAATAACTACGCTTCATTGTTTTTAATATACATTTTAGGACAGCAAATGGTGAGCTCCTGTACTCTGGTGTGGCAGATGTTTTAGAATGCAATTACATACTTTCAAAGGGATATTAACATCAAAAAAAGCATTTGTTTAGTGATTTTTTTTATCTTCTCTTGTGTTTGATATTCATCTACTGCCACTCAGTAAGTATTGATTTTTAAACCTCTGGGGTATTACCTTTAATGTCATACAATCCAAATAAACATAATAGTCTGTGAGATATATTTACATTGGGCATGCCAATTTCAAGCTGATTTATTATTATTTTTTTTTTTATGAGAAATAAAGAGGCCTAAAGGGTTAAATCATTTTAGCCAGAACAAATAAATCAGCAAGGCTTATGAGCTCAAAATTTTCCTGAATCTCCTGACCTTTGTGCTTCGGTGACTCGTGCAGCATGGTGCATTTGAACCCGCAACCTCTTAGCTCCTGCATGGCATGCTGAACTAATCTACTAATATTCTGGCCAGAGAAGAAACAACTCTCCATCTCTGCTGACACGGGCGCTTGCTATTGAAAGCCCTTTTGTCATTGTGACCACAACAAACAAGTGAGCCATTCTCAGCCTTGGGTTTGCTTTGCTTAGACCGCATGAAAACAAGCGTGACTATTTTAATTGTAATCAGACGGAGAGAGTACAGATGTAGATGCAGAGCCAGCTTTAGGTACTGAATTATTGTATATGTGTGTGTTTGTTGTGCTCCAGAGTGTGTGTATTTCAAAGTGAGAATCCATTTTTCTGTGTGTTTTTCTGAGGCAAATACAGTCACAAGCCTCCGTTAACCTTTTATGTGAATAATGAAGCTATCATGGCTCGCACTTCATGAAATGGTACTCTAGAATCTCTTAGTCAAAGGCTGTGAGTGTTGCGTGCTTAGTCATAGGTTCAGTGCATTACTGAATGTGTAAGTGTTCCAGAGGGGTCTGTTCTTCCTTTACTCAATTGCTGCTTGTTAAGCATGACTCATTTGAACATCTCATCAACTGTGCAACAACTTGCTGTGATAGCAGACACGTTCACGGCAAGCCTAACACCTCAGATAGCAGGGTTCTTATCAGTGTCTCGTTACATCCATGTCTGTAAACACAAGTGATTACTAATATTTATGGTTGCTTTTAGCCTCCCTGTTGATACTAATTTAAAAAAAAGGCACACCACTCACCACCTTACAATGAATGCTTATTGTCACCTTGGGCAAAGTTGTGTAAGAACACCCTAAACTAAATTCATCTGTTGATGTCACTGGTAGTGGCAGTGCTTTGCACAACCCTTTCACCAAAATGACAGCATTATCATCTTGTTTCCAAATGTCACATAGTTTCCAAATACAGAGAAAGGGATCCTTGATTACTTTTCTTCGCAAAATCTCTCTGGGTGATTCAGGGTCGTCTCATATATTCTCATCTCATCAGTGTCTCTGTGAGATGAGAATATATTTGTTGCCAATTCATCCAATTGCAAATAATTTGACTGCGGCACAAGTTTCTAGAAAAAGTCCAAATAGAAAACGTCAAACGTTTATAACTGTGAGGGTAGAATAGGAAGTTTTTTTTCTAACAATTTTTTCCAAACAACTGGTTGGTTTCTAACTACTGAATGGTAGAGAGGCTTAGTGACCCCAGAATATCACTCTTTAGGCATATTTCAACAGTTTTTTTGTTGCTAGTTTCTTTTCTTTTCAGAATGTAACTCCCTACAATATTTAATATACCTTGGATGTTTCATAGTGTCTGTTTTCATTGTGGGATCTGGAAGCCCTGCTGTTCCTGCAGCTTTTCCCTGACTGTATTGGTCAATTAGTAAGGACAACATGCAAGTTCAACACAGAAAATATCCAGCTGAGAATTGAATCCACAACTTTATTGCCATGATGCAACAGTAATAACCGCTTCACGCACGTAACAACAGTGGCTAAATATAGCTATATGTTTCATTTGATTTACATTTCCTTATCAAACTTAAGATATTTTTTATAATCAGGTTTTTTTAGGTTAAATCTGTGGAAATGTGTGTGCACTATGTGAAAGGGTGCAGAAAATGTTATATTACTCTGTTGAAGAGCAAGAAATAAACTGTACCAAATGTAGTTGTGTGAGCTGCTGAATTAACGTTACTGTATTGCTGTTTTTTACATAAACATTTTATGCTTTTAGAAGTGACTACATACTGACTAAAACTGCTGTTCTGGACCATTTATCTTCTACCTTCTCAAAATTTGATAGCATATTTTTTTCCAGGAAACTATTGATTTCCCTCTTTACTAAAGACAAAACATGAGCTTAGTCAGCCCTCATCCCTACAGTTTTACTTAAGTCAAACGATTTACATCTAATTACCGGGTATAGACTCTGTTCTTCCTCTGAAAGGCTCCATATTAGAAACCAAATCTTATAATTAACCCATCCGCTCACATGATGGTAATGGCAGTGCTTTGGCTCCGTCAGAGGCCCATGTTGACAGTTTTGACATCTTAGCGCAGCCCTCCCCAGTACTGCCACCCCAAATATGCCAGCAGTTAAAAGAAAGATGAGCTCTTAATGGACTGCTTACCACCAGGAAGGAGTGAAGAGATTGACCTTGAGGGGTTTTGATTAGATAAGTTGTCTTTTAGACTGCAAAGGTGTGGGCTTTGGTGCCACAGCTGCAGATGATCTCGTCTCTGTTTCCAAATTTACTTTTCAGATGACTTTGACGTAATATTATTTTCACTTTTATCTCCACCTTTGAGGACATATTTAGCCTCAATTAGTTTTACGTAAAAAGTAAATGTCAGTCAATGCACAGCACAGGTCAATGAGATAAAATAAATGAGCTTAGTAATACATTTTCTAAGTTTATTAGACAGCACTTCTGTAAAACTTGGCAGCTTCTGTTTAGTGCACTGCTTACAGATTTAGCGGAGTTTTAGAGATGGATTAGTGTTGTTGAAGCAGTTTGTTGACTTCAGATGGCATGGAAACTCTGAATCTACACACAGTCTGTGATGAAGCTAGGGCAAACCTACACTGGGCACAGAGAGAGATGGAGGGGAAAAACAAATAAAATAAGCCCAAAGTAAGTACCCCCACAGTTGGCCCGTTCCCATAGACATTTGGTCAGGAAAGTAGACGAGTAAGAGGACAATCTGCTTATCAGTGAGAGTCCGGAACAAAAACCCACTAATGGGAACAATTTAGATTATTTAAGCGTTATATCCATTATTAACATTGATAACAATTCCAGTTCTTCCTCTTAGCTTTAAACTAGTTTCTATCAATCCTGAGGTAGAACCAGTCAAATTTTTGGACAAGAGCTACTGTAGTAGATCTGCTATGTAACGACTGTCTCTTTTAATAGCTACAACTTTGCAAAATTGAAAATTTTTTCTGCCTACATCCCCCAGAATGCTTTGCGGTTCTGGATCAGGGTTCAGTGAAATTATTTAATAGTTTATCAGATGTATTATCTATTGATATTGTCTCTATTGCGATAAATTATTGATTTATTGTCCAACCCTACCTATCGTGTTTTGTATTAGATGCCATTACAATCATCTAAGGCATGCACATCTTTATTCTGTGTCCTATTAAACCTTTATTCTGACAATGTTTTCAAGGCGTTAGCTGTGCTGTTTCTTTGTGTTCAGGCAAGCAATCCAAGAACACTTTGATTTGAGAGGCTGGTGCAAATGGGACACTTGGTAGAAATAAACACAGTGTACTCCAGAGCTCAGTATGAATATTAATAACCAGCACTACAACACAATCCACTCAGCATCAGATTGCTTTGTAATCCTACTGTAAACTCTTACTAAATCCAAAGTGAGTCACTATTATTATAAATAATCCCTCAGTGTGGTTTATGAGACGTGCTGGCAATTGCCTGGCACACACACACTAACGCTAATTTTTCTGTTTACAAACTGATTTATTATCAGTTATCTCCGTTTCAGACACCACACAGCACAATGCTGATAGCAGCTGCTGTTTAGCATCAGAATGTTTTCTGTTTTTGCTTTGTTAACCTTCCATCTAACTAGTTACTAATGAGCGGTAACCAACAAAGTAAGCCTCTCTGAGTATTGACCTTTGACATGCACTCGACCCATTATTTTAATCATTACCAATTAACCTAAATAGCTTAGATGTTTTAAAGGCTGATAAATCCCCGTCAATTCAGAAATTACTTTTTGAACATCTCCCCATCAAGCAATGGAGAAAAACTTTTCAACCTCTTTCTAAGAAGTTATTTAAAGTTTTGTTTTTCAAAAATTATTTTCAAATCTGTTTGTTCTATATCTCTGTAATGTTTTTATTCTTCGTTTTTTTCCGGAACTTTTGTTTTCTGTTCATCAGGGTTGTAGTTTTTCAAATGAGCACAAGATGGACATCTAATCTCAGTTCTAAACTTCGTCTGGAAGTTTCCCTTATCCCTTCATCATTGGGATTTTTACACTAATATTTTATGGCTTCCGCTGGCATATTGCCAGTATTTTTATGAGAAGCAATTTCTAAGTAATTTTCCAATAAATGGTTCGTTGATGTAGTTTATGCTGGTTCAAAGTAACTCTTTCGTGCCTTCTGTAATTTAGACTTTGCGGCAGGTAACTGCTCCTAGGAATGGAGGCTCCAGCACAAAGGAGCCTCATCTGAACTTTCTAACAGATGACTGCCTGTATTGTACTACCAGCTGCCTTCTTGGATAAAAAAGTAATGCATCTATTGCAATAAATAAATGTCAGGGAGTTTTCTTTCCTGCTAAACCGTAAGCTTACTAGTAGACCATGCAGTACATGCATGTTTAAAAGTAAGTTCTTGATGTTGTGCTTAAATAAGGTATCCAATATAAATGAGATATTATTCAGTTTAAGGCAAGTCATGATGTCTGAACTAACCATAATTTAGCTTCTTCCACACCAAACCAGTTTGGTTTATGGAGCCAAACAACCATTTCATAGGTTCAGAGCTCCATGTTTTAGTTTTACTTCAAATCATCTAATTTCTTGGACCAAGCAGCAACTAACCCTATACAGTAGGTTACTAGTTAAACACCTTCGTTTTTACTAGGTTTGTTGTCATTGATCTAAGAAACCCCTACCTCCTACCTAAAGCTCTGGCAGCACACACATCCAGGAGGTATGCCAAGAGCAGCCAAACTCTAAACACCCTGGGAGCCAGAGCAGAGAAAGCAAACTCTGGGAAGGTACAGGATTGACGTCAGAGAGAGCCACATGTAAGAGATTCCTTCCTAATTACCGGAATGCCCTGGCTTTATCGTTTCAAAAAAAAAAATCCCTGTCATATTCATCTTTGAGTGTGTTCCCAGGTTTTATTCTTCGTCTACCTTTGTGTTGTGTCAGTTGTTTCTGTTTTCACAGATTATCCAGCGCAAAACTTTAAATCCTCGTCATTTGTCCTTTTACTTCTCTCTCCTTTTCTTCCAGCCTTTCAGCTCACCTTTGTTTTCCTTCCTACCCGTGTTTCCTATGCTCCTCTGCATCCTTCCTTCCTTCCTTTTCCACTCTGTACTTGTGGCAGAAATGTTAAAATGACCTTCAGCTCACTTCTGCAAACCTTGCTTTTTCTTGTGCCACTATAAAACTCATCTGTTTGGATTATTTCTGCTGACCTACTGAAGTTGGATTTACTTTCTCTTTCCAGGAATGTTCTGGAAGGAGCAGATCTCTCAGGCTGCCACTTATGACTTTTATTTTTTTTCACTAATTCTGTAACCTGACCATTTTTTTAAAAGTCCTCTAAAACTTTTTAAGTCCAAGTACACCTCTGTTGTACCAGTTGCTCTGCTTTACTGTTACTTTAACAAGGCAGAATCTGGTTCAGTTGATAAATTATTGGATCTGTGACCTTATGGCAGGAAATGAGCTCTCCCGTCAGTCCAAACTGCAATCATTCTCCACATCTGAGTCAGTAATTAATCCTGCAGGATAAATAGTTTTATATGGTGCTGAGTGCCTTTGGCTGATTCTCATTTGTTTGACAAACTACTTGACATGAATTATTTAGAACTAATCATGCTATTGTATTTTCCTGTTACATATATATTTCCTGCCTCACTCTTCTATGTTTTACATAATAGTGCTTCAGTTTTTCTAAATATACATATAATATTCCAGTCTTTTTAAAATATGTTTCATTGCATGTACCTCCTTAACTAATTCCAAAATGTTTATGTTCTATAGTTGCATTTTTACTAAAACAGCAAAGGAAGCAATCATACACCTTCTGGCTGATGGTGGAGTTAATGTGCTTTCACATTTGCTGTTTTAGATATAGACCTAAAAAACATCTGGACTTTTAGTTTTTAGTATTTGAGGGTAGGCCTGTCACAGTCAATTTTGCTGGACGATAAATTGTCTCGGTAATTCTTGTGATTATTGTTAATATTGTTTTGAGACCATTTTCTAGTAATATAATGATAGTAGCATAATACTGCATGTTTGCACTCTCAAAAACCAGTAAGTGTAGTTTTTGTAAAGAACACCTAACACTGAAACTAGAAGATATTTTAAAGGCGGGTTTAAGGCGTCTGTAAGTGAGAAAAGTGGAAAGGTTTCAGGTAAATTTATTTTTTTTAAGGATTCCCCTCATAAGGGAGGGTTAAGAACACAGCAGCTTCTCCCCACCCCTCTTTCTCTCTCTCTCTCTCTGTATCTTTTTCTCTCGCATGCATAAACATAGTCTATGGAGTAAAAGAAACAAATCACAGAGCTGAACAGCTTGTACACAAACACTCACATGACTCAACAGGACTCGACTTGCTTGGAATCACACCCTTCTTGCAGGGATCAACATACAATGAATACATTTCTTGTAAATTGCCAGTTTGGATTCACAGTCATCCAAGTTACAGTAATCCTAATTGCTTGCATACGTACATGGCAGCTGGACTTTTCTTTTCAGTCTATGATGACATACTCAAAATATTTTATTTCCCCACCCGCTTACAGATGTCTGCTGTTTTTGCTTTCTTTTTTTTCTTTTTTTGTATCACTTATATATTCAAGCAAATGTAAAGATCTTGCAAAAACTCTGAGTAAATAAGTCATGATTTGATTTGTTTTAGCATTGGAAAAATGTATTCAAACCAACCTGACCCTATGTGTGGGGTGAGAAAAATTATGACTTAACTGTGACTAAGCACATTTTTTTGGATAGATAAGCAAATCCAAGTCTGATCATTTGGGTTTGATTTCAAAAAGCTGCATCATGAAGAGAAGAGATAACAGTAAATCATTTTTGATACATGCAGCCACAGAAAACATAGGTAAACATGAAGATATTACATATTTAGCTGTAGTCGTATAAAGATAGGATCATATTTGCTAAACCAGCAGTCTACTACTTGTTGCTCTGGATACTTTTTGGCTTTTTTATTATTTTGAGCGATGAAATATAATCCTGTTCTTTTTGTTTTATTCTATTGTTTTGTCTCTCCCATTGAAAACCATTCCAAATTTAGAAAACATTAAACAGTGGTGAACCTTTCCAAGAGTGGTCAGCCTTCCAAAAAAAAACTCAAAAAGCAAAATGACTCAACTGGGAGCTCTCAAAACAACCAGGAGCAACATCTAAAGCTTTGCAGGCTTCACTTGCTGTAGTTAAGGTCAGAGTTCATAGTGCAACAACAGGACTAATACTGACCCATGCAAGGGTTAAAAACTTTTTTTTCCCCCTCTGATCTAAGCTAATCTTATCTAATCTTTTTGAGCCACAGCACATATGTTCCCTTAGAATATGCACAAGGCACACCATCAAACAAAAATGCTACAAACTGCATTGAAATATAATTAAAATATAGTCTCAGTTTACTGAAGTTGCTTTCTCAGTGTGAGACCTGGGTGTGTTAGTTGAACACAAAGCTGATATTTGTGCAAAATTTGAAGAAAGACGCATGAAGACTTTTCTCAACATTTCTGAGCTATTCACTTTTTTCGTCTTCATAGCAGTCATGCTTGAAAAGCCCATCTTTCATAGATATGACGTGGAAAAAGGAGCAGAACTGAAATAGCTCTGTTTGCCAGAATAGGGAACTCCTTGGCAGCAGTCTGCCAAAAGCTGTCCGAAGTAGATCAGCAAAACTTAGTTTTGGGTTGTGATTTTGTCTCAGTTCGGTTATTTTCTTCCTGCCCAAAGTCAGGGCCTTTGTAACTGCAGTTCCGCTGTTTGGCTTCCTAACTCAGCCTAGGCAGTCAGAGAAAATTTTAAGGGAAATAACATGACAGCTTCTGCTCAAGACTTCTCACATTTGCCTGTTGTCTCACCCAACTGTTGACACCATGCCACTTCTGGATGTGTGGGAACATGTTAAAGTTGGCACTTTTGACACATTTCCAAAACTGCTGTTGGAATTTGCCATTATTTCACTTTTTAACCTCCCTCACCTTCAACCTGATAGTAAAATAAACTTCTGACTTTGTCCAAGATTGCATGCCATAGTCCCAGTTATTTAAAAGCAGTTTAAGCAAGTCTAGATATATTCTCTTTCCTATTTTGAAGTGAACCTAAGAGAAATTGACCAATTGTCAAATTTTGTTTATGCTCCAGGAAAACATGAAACTATGGAATACTAAATAAACAAACAAAAAAAAACTTCAAGATAAATTACACAGATGCTTCTGTTACATTTATTTTGTAGGAATTATGGATGTCAGCAACTGTTACTCATGTGAATTTGTAAAACAAAATTCTTAAGATGACTTGTAAACATTTATGTGCACATCTAAATCTTGCTGTTGACTTAGCTGTAGATTTTAATGTGCTATTACAAATAAATGTGAAGTTTAGGATGTGTTTTAGAAGTAGCTGTTAATTTCTACAATGTAAAGATTTGAAGACTTTTGGTTGCACTAAACTGCTCAACTTCTGTTGGTTTTATCTCTGGGTTGAGCCGGTGTATTTATGGTAGGTTTAGAAAACACCAGGAATGTTGTGTTTGGAAAAAGAAAATGTGAATATTCTCAGTATCTGTTCCATTCGTTGGACAAGTTTTACCTGTTTTTGCGTTTTTACTTTGCATATGTTTGTATGTGTTTCCTCCTTTGCTTTATTCGCAGCCTGACGATTTAGTGCTCTGAAGAGCTCGTGTTATTGTGGAAAGGGAACTTGACATATCCAGGGTTACTTTTGCATACAGCTGTATAAATTGAGATTCTTGCAGGGCATCATGTAGCCTTTAGCTGTGGTCTTTCAAATGATGTTCACATGTGATACTCTCACCAACAGAAAGGTACTTTCTCTCTGCTCACTGATCCTTTCCCTCTCCTTTAGATGTCTCAGTTTCTTTTATTACATTTTCAGACCGTTCCCGTCTTGTGTGTCAGTGGGATCTCCCATCTCCCAGTGGACTCACTCACACGGCCGGCCTGCTGCCAGACCACATGGCCTCTGTTATTGTGATCAGTGACTGTGACCGTGTGTGGGAGGCACAGGGAGAGTGATAAATTGTAAGACCATGTTATCTGACTTAAATCAAAATGTTGACCTTTAACTACGAATGTGAGCCTGAATGTAATCCTGGTGGTGATTTCATTTCATCTACTGGAAAGTCTCATAAAAGATTTGCTGCTCCTCCATATATTGAAAGAACTTATTTAAAGTAGTGCTGATGTGAACCAAAGATAGTTTGCCAGGCATATTATTGCCTCTCTATGCCTTTCTTAATGATTCAACACAAAGGGGGAGCTAGAGAGCTCTGAAGAGGGACACATTGCATTACATGAACAAAATAACCCAGATTCAACTCATTTAAAAGTTAATACATTTAAAGTACTTAAAAATAAACAAATAATGAAGGATTTTTATTAAAATGTTAATCTCTGAAATATTGATGCTACAATGAGACCGACCAGCGGATGCAGTGTTTTCAATCGGACATTTAGCTATAGCAATGTTATGTGGAAAAACATGAACAATCAAAAAAAGGGTGGCAGGTTTATGCCAGTGTCTGTATATCCACATAACCCAATGTCATTAACGTTAATGCAAAGCCTCCTTAACAAATTAATGGGGTGTTGTATTGTTACACCTAGGATGAATTCACACAAAGAAGGGATGCCAGGAGAGTTTGGTCAGGAGAAACCTTGGGAAACACTGAGATTAGGGGTTTGCTGGATTCCCCATTAAAAATCCTGCATTAGGTTTGGGTTGCAAAGTGTCTGGAAATCCTGAAGGATAATTCAGGTCATGCAGATATTTAGAAGCCTGAGCCTTTAATAAAACAAAATGCTGGAGGAAACAGTCCACAAGGAATTTCAAACTTGTATGTTCATCTTATTGTTTTATCTGTTGCACCAATTATCAGTGTAGTTATTTTAAATGTAGTTGCAGCTAGAACATTTCTGAACGTCAATGATTCAGGTGAATCTTCCATGAATGTATGTGAGTGTTGAGGTACACATCTATGCATTATGTCATACAACATTTGTGAATTATACTGTAGACTTACAAATCATGTTGTATGCTTGTTTGTCTTATTGTGTGCATATACGTATTGTGAGTTTTGTGGGACAATTTATCTGCATAAATTCTTTACAAAAGTTACCGTTTTAAAGAATATATGCTTTCAATAAAATACTTACGCCGATTCATACGCCAGTCGATAATTGGATGGCGTAAGGAATCATTGTGTTTTTCACTATTCCCATTATTTTAGATGAACTCTTCTATCCAGATTTTGGTATTAAACATATTTTTCTAAAATGAACAGTGGAATTAAAGTCTTGCTCTTAATCAGATTTTCCTTCACTGATTGTCAGTGAAATCCTCTAGTGTCAAAAAACACTAAGTATTAACTGAATATAGGTGCCAGCCACCTTCTGATTTTATATGATCTGGTTTCTGTGGATGGTCAATATTTTAATTTCTGTTTGGTCCTATGAATTTAGGACCAAGCAAAAATGCTTATAAGGAGCATTTTTGCCCTTCTAAATATTGACTGCCATTAGATCTAAAAGCTCTTAATTGATTCACAACCAATTATAGACACTAAATGATCTTTTAGAGAATGCATGTTATTTATTTGAGCTTCAAAGAACAGTCATGTAATATAAGTGTCAGTTATTCCGGCAGTCAGTGACATGCATATCTAATTTTGGAGTGAATCTTCTCATATGCTGGCTTCCCCGGCAGATTATCTTGTGGTTTAGAGTTGCAGTGACAGGTTGGTGTTGCTGGCACTCTCTGGAGGCTGGCTCCGAGTTTGGTTGTAGCAGAAGGACAATTTTGGTGGAGCCTCAGCAGACAGGATGGCATAGTTGGCAGAGTGGAGGGTGGCAAAGCTCTGAAGCTGATACTGAGAGCTGGGAATACACCAGACTGGGTTGTAATGGACCAGACAGGTTGGCGTGGCCCGCTGTGTTGTGAACTGTTGGTCGTGTTGAAGTACAGGAGGCCCAGTGGGAGCGAAAGGTGTTTGCTGATCTACGTGTCTGATTGTGCTTCACTTTCTTTTTTTTTTTAAGACACACCTCTCTCAAACATCTGTATACTCTCTGTAATCTTTTCTTTTATGACGGAGGGGATTCTCCTCTTCTTTGTATGTCGGGGTTTACATCCACTGAACCAGACACTCCTGCTTCCTGCAACCCTCTGAGCCAACTTGTCGTCTTGCCAGCCATCGGTAACTTGGCGTCCCCGCTCTTCCTTTTTCCATGCGGTGATCACGTATGTCTATCCACAAGGAAGTCTGCCGACGTAGCTCGGCCTTTTGCAAATGAGATGTGACACATGGAAACGAAACAAATCCGTTTTCCTGCATGATCTCAGAAGAGCAAATAATATTTAGAACTTTAATGTATATTTAGAGGCCATATGCGTGTTTCTTCATGTCGCTGGGGAATACATGCTGAGAGGCTTCCATATGGTACCGGTCACAGAGGTCAAAGCATTAAAGTATCCATCACATGGTGCTTTCCACTGGTTCTGACTTATGCATGTCCCCATAAAGCAAAAACACACACTGCATGATGTTTCTTACTTTGATAAACAATCGTAAATAACATAAAGCACAACCAATATGTATTCTAAACAGATTCCACCAGTTCTTTATGCAAATATCTTGTATTTCATGACAGTTTTCTGTACCCATACATTTGGTTTTATTTTTGTTTCCTGCTAAATTATCCAGTGTTCCTCTTTTAATTTCTATATCTAACAAAATATGTGACTACAGCTCAGTGCAGAATCCAGTCACGTATGCAGTGAAGTCCTCAGCCTCATTTCTCCATTTGCATGAATGACTTCAAAGCAATAAAGTGATATAGAGTAATGCATTTAAAACATTCTTCTTTTACAGTTTTTTTTATTAATGCTTACAATCAAAATTGTTTGTTTTAGAATATTGCATCATTTTCAAATTGCTACATTCAGGTGTATTGGTGGAAAATTGAGTGAAAGGAAAAACTGAAAAAGTGGTAGAAGTGGTACAAGTTAGTCACCTACTATGCACTGATGCAGTAATTCAACCAAAATCAACCCAGACTAAGTTGATATAAGTTTATATATAAGTATATATATATTTATATATATATATATACTGTCTTTCAGTACTTAGACGAACTGATATTCCTTTCAGTTTGTCAACATTTCTGTATTAAAAGGGAAACAGGGAGTCATACTTATGAGACATTCTCTTTAACCTCTAAAGCAACAGATAAATCAAACACATAGATGTTGTATCATGTTGAAATTATTCCTGCAGGCCTTGAAAGTTAATATCTATAAACAGTTCTGCTTTATGCTGGAAATACATAAAGGGAGGATAATGTAAACCAAAGTTCTCCTGGGGGAAGTGTGTCATCTTCTTTCTTACTGTAAAACATGTTAACATTATCCAGCTCTGTGACCACATCATCTTTTTATTGTATTTATGCAGGCTGTAGTGCTGCAGTGCTAATTTTAGTGCCGTGAGGTTGAAAGGAACATTATTCTTCAACTGTGGAAGAATGTGCTTCTCCCACTCTCTGGATATTTGTTTATTGTGGTTCCCATGGAGATTTTTTTCACATCGCCGTGTGTTAAAGCTCTGAGCACTCGACCTGGCTCTCCTGCACAGGAATTACACATGAAGCTGCATGGATTCCATGAGATATGTTTCATCAACAAGTGCAGATAAAAAACATTTTTTTTGCAGTTGATTTTGTTTTGCATTTCATTGTTTGAAAAAAAAAAAAAATGCATTTTGCAAAATGCTTTGACCAAAGTGGAAAAATGGGAAATGAGGGCGACAGAGGGTAAAGGCAGGACGCTCGCTTACACTTCCAGCTCTTCCTTTGTGTGTGTTTGAGTGTGTGATTCCTTGGCTTTGTCTTGCCCGTGAAGTCTCAGTGTCATCTTTCTGCCATCTGCTGCTGCCACCCTACTAACACAAGCTGTATCATTTTTAATACTCGGTCAATTCTAAACTTCTCTTCTCTTGTTTCTTCTATTGTTTGTTAAAGAAGACCAGCAAAAGAAGCCTCATCTATAGTAGGAATTTCAAGAAATGCATCTGGTGCACATTTTTGTATATGTCATGAATTTTTAATTGTGCCCCGCCCCTCTGTCATGTATTAGTCATGGAGCAGTCTGCTTTGGCTGAAAATAGAGCCTAGCAACCCAGAAAAACAGAATGTATAGTAGGTGTGGGTGCGCGCTGCAGCTCGTTGAACTGTGACACAGCACACACACTCTGCCGATTTCTTCCTCCCTGCAGTGTTTTCATTTCCTCCATTGACCCCTCTGATTTAAGAATAATGACAATTTTCTCATGTCTTAGTAAAACACGCTACAAGCCATACTTTGACATTTGTCATTTCTTCATTTAGGTAACAGTTTTATGGGCAGCGCATAAACTCCAGGACTCTGTGTTTGAAACTGAAATATAAAATAATAAATTCAGCATTGTAAAAAATTCTTTCTGATGATTAGAGAATTACTGGTAGCAATTCTACAGACAACCAATACTACTTGGGTTATATTTTATAATTTTATGAAATCGATAAAAAACAAATGTCAGGAAGAACTTTTTAAATGGAAAGTATTTCAGACAGTCAAAAGTCGTCTTAATTTGTCCCAACAGGAATCGGAACCAAAATAAATATGAATAAAGTACCATAAATCTTTTTCAATGAATTCCATAAAATTGAATTGAATAACTCACAAACTTTGACAACTTTTAAAATTTTATTTCCATTGTCTATGAAAATTTTCAAATAAAGTCATGCACAATGGTTCAAGTACATGAATAATAAATTGTTTGTACACAAAAGTTGTCAACTTCTTCATCAAAGAAGCAACTCAAGAACTACTGCCTCTTTTTATTATTCAAAATAAGAGTCTTAACTTATTTCCCCAGATAGTCAAGTGCTAAAAGAAACTTGATGAATCTTTTTGTTTTAATATTACACAACCTGAATGTCATTGAGAACTTTATCCAAATAGAAATTTGAAAAATACAGTCATTAACTTTTTATTTTTTACTTCAAGGATGACTCCTTTATCTCTCAGTCGGTGTTCCTGATAGAAAGCATGTAGCTCTTAGTGATAGATCTAACAGTTTGTCAAATCATGGCATAGCTGGAGATGACAGTATGTAGGCTAGATTTCCTGATGTGAAGAGTCGATGCTGTTTTGTTAATTTCTTACAGACACATACTGTGAGTTCACCTGCCAGTCAAAAACAAGGTAAATATGCAAAAGTGTTGCTTTTTGCACAAATAAGATGTGTTGATCACTCATTTTCAATAAAGATGTCTATAAAGGACATATTTTTTGATCAGATCATGTTGATGGTTGTACTTTTCTCATTGCCATGAACATCTAAAATACTCTCTCAGTAAAACGTGATTGATCCAATGCACACTTTGCTTTTTTTGTGTGTGTGTGTGTAATGCACCACAGATGATTACAGAACTTAAGTGCTCAAATGGGAATCTGGTATTTGTGGTTGCCTTTGCTTGCTAATGTATGGCTTAACAACGGAATCTGTCAACGTCTGTTCGTGAGCAAACTTATTATTTGGTTCCAGGCGTGTAATAATGTCCACCGCCTGACGCTGCACGTTGTTTTTAACACCTGACGATGTATTATTCAGCGAGCAACTCGGTTCAGAATTAGCACCCTGCATGTCGGCGTGCATGTGCGTCTGCGTGTCCAACGGGCAGATTTTGTTGGAACTTAATGTTCTTGTTGACAGGAGGACGATCTCACCACATCAGCCGGTCATCAGCCCACAAGCGGCATGTTTGTCCCGTGTGGCCAGATAAAATGCTGATGCATCAGTGATGTCACTCTCATGGGCGCTGAAGACCTGCAGCTCCGGTCTGCTAATAACATGTTTCAAGGCCTGCATAATGGCACAAACATACAGTCAAATGTGTGCTGCACCGTTGGGCTGACTGTTTAATTAAAGTGGACGGTGATTCATACACACTCGTGGTAATGAACTCTATTTTTAAATTGCACATCAGAGACAAAAACGCTAATCAGAGTGTTGGCATTTTTTCCCCCTCTCACTTGCATTAAAATTTAAATCAGCTGATGTGCTTTTAGTCTTTTCCAAACACTCAATAGGCTGGTGTTGAGTCACTCTTATTGTCTGGTTAGTGAAAACACATTAGTTTAAACTATGATCATAAATGTAATGTAGTAATTAAAAGTCTTTGTCTTCATGCCTGCAGTGAGGAGGGGGAGAGCAAGAGACTGTTCTTCCCAGAAAGGTGCTAAAGTTTGTTCAGTGACTGGTTAAAAGATTTTCTGGGTGTTCCTTGTTTTGGTCTGATAAATGACCAAATGGAAGGAACCAGTGTGAACTATGTGTGAATTTTTGATCCCACCTTCTCTTATGTTGGTGTAAATGTTCAGTCAGCTGGCGCACAGCAGTCCTAAAATTCTCTAGTAATTTCTAAAAGGTGTTTCACCTCTCTTATAAAAACCCTCTCCGGTCAAAACGAACATGTTTTTTAAATAAGAGCTCAAACGTCCACAAGGAAAGAGTTCAGTTCAAGAATCAGATATTTTTTCTATAAAATTAGGGTTTTATGAAAACTGAAGATAATCCTTGTTAGGAGAGACATTTATGTGTTTATTTGTAATAATTAGTTTTTGAAATTCAATGGGGTTAAGCATTAATGCACCACTTTTATTCTTACACAGGTGACACACTTAGTTTTGTAAACCAAATACTCAAACTAGACAGGTGCTTTTTAGCTATGACTTTAATAAGTAGCAACATTAATTTATTTAGCTGAATTGTTTACATATTTAACACTTCTTGCTTATTAAATGTCAGTGCCATCTTTCAAAAAGTTTTTAGAACAGAAAAAAAAAATGTTGAAATATAGTTTTGCTGCTAAGACAGACAGAACAAGTCCTTTATCGTTAGAAACCGTCCTTTGAAGAGACTTTGAGAGAGAAATAGATTTAAATATGTTGGCATTTAGAGAAGATCTAACTGACTTCCTACTAAGAGAGAAAAAATGTTAATGCTGATGTGTAGGCGAATGAGCATATTGAGGGAAAATAAAGTATTTCTGAAACTTTAATTTTGCAGTCTTACACTGTTCTTTTTGCCTTTTTAGAAAAATATGTAACCCATTGTGTAGTCTATGTTCTCCTCTGGAAGCACTGTAATCTTGAAATGGTATTTGTTGGATAAGAACTAGATAAATGTGCCCTGCGTACAAAAGATCTTTGGGACGTTTTATCAGAGGTGGGGGCTCGAGTCACATGACTTGGACTCGAGTCAGACTCGAGTCGTTAAAATCACGACTTGAGACTTGACTTGAAAAAATGCTCAAAGACTCGGACTTGACTTTGACTTTCATGCCATTGACTTGGGACCAGTGATGGCATAGTTACTTTGAAAAAGTAACTTTAATCAGATTACTGATTACTCCTAGAAAAAGTAACTTAGTTAGATTACTGATTACTTGATTTGGAAAGTAACTAAGTTACATTAAAAGTAACTTTTTAGTTACTTTCAGCAGCTGCTAACAACAACGCTCCACCACCTGTGAAAGTTACATTGATTTTTGCCAATACTTAATTGTAAGTTATTTTATAATGGTAACGTCAACAATGTGTCTCCACTCATAAGGTTGAACTGAAGAGGAGATTTTTTAATGGTTACAACAGTCTATAAAAAAAACACCTTACTAATTTGTATTCTGTCCTTAACAGATGTGCTGAACTGCATTAGACAGAAAGCGAACAAAGAACTCCAGACGTTGAGGCGTCTGAACTTAAATATTTTGTAAAAATGAAAAATAAGCCTAAAAAGAACCAAACATGAACAGTTTGCACGTCTCAAGTCAGACATTGCCATATGAAAGACAGAATTTTTACACGTAGTGCCACAAAGGCTGGACACATTTAACAAGGTTAAAGATGACACAAAAACTTTAATAGCCGACAAACTTATGTCAAACAACATTTGAGCACAATAACATTACTTACGGAGAAAGATACTTGAGGCTTGAAACAAACTGTCGCTCTGCTAGACTGAATTTTAACGAAAACAAAACCTAACTTAAATAC